>WJSG01024763.1:0-13002 GCA_016618145.1 Sanghuangporus lonicericola | reverse complement strand
GGTACAGTGGTGCGGCGTCCCCTGGTGTGTGGTCGGGTCCGAGTGGTGGCGAGGAGATCCCTCCCGTACCGCCTATCCCGACTCGCCGCGATCTTTTTGACCTTGGCTTTGGCACGCGGAGCTCAATGGGTATGTCCGATTTCGGGTACTTTCCGTCCTTGAGGCTAATATACTGTCTTGCAGAGTCACCATCGTCAGACCTCCGTGCGATGGTCCAGGCGCAGAAGGAGTTGTGCGAGATGCTGGGCATCTCGTTGGACGAGCTCAAGACCCAGAACNGTGCGAGATGCTGGGCATCTCGTTGGACGAGCTCAAGACCCAGAACCAAGGCCCGTCGCGGCGGCAGTCCATGTCCGCAATCCCTGGCAGCCAGAAAAGCCCTGCTTCCGCGGCCCCGACCCGGCGCAACTCGGACATCATTACGCCGAACCACCAGAAGTCATTCAAGGTGTACTCATAGGTTCCTGTACTTGCGATGGTGCTTGTGCGTCTGCTCGCGGGTTGCGTTTGGAGGTTTCTTCTTCATTGCGGCCGACCGCACTTTTGTGCATATTAGACATTGATGATTTAACGCATATTTATTGCCGACGTATAGGCATTCCGTTCTGTCTTATAATCCGTACATTACAGCTGACCCGCATTCCTCCTACCTATCCGTATCCGCTCCTACTTCACCACTACCACATTCATTACACTTTTCTGTCTTTCTACCTCCTCCCTGGTCCATACATCACGTACACCGCACGCATATATCCCTCACGCTGCATGTCGCATATTTACTCATTGCATCTGGACCACCGTTGTTCGCTCATGATAGGCAGACTTTCTGCCTTTCCCTTGTATCGATGTGTCATATCTGCTCGTCTGTCTCGTTGCGGATTTTTTTTGACTTCGACCGGAACCCGTCATGATCTGCTGGAAAGTACACACTTTGCCTCTACTTCCTTGTAGAGCATGTGTACCGCTCTCCGTCCGGGATCAGCACGTCAAGCGCCACCGCAGCGTTGCTCCCGACGTCTCCGGTGATACGATCTCCACGGGCACTATACGTAGCTGCGGTGTCCAAAGGCCCAGCTGCGGAGAATACTTATAAGCTGACCATCACATATCAGTGATCCAACAAAGCCCACGACAGCCATGAACGTCAGCTTCACCTCTATCGATCCACTCAATTCAAAAGTCGTTGAAGCCGCGACTGGACGAGTCCTCTTCGAGGTGTCCACACCGCGGTGGAAGCTCGGGCACAGCATCACGACCATCAAGGACCCGACCGGACATATTGTCGCCGAGTACGAACCTCGTTTGGGTCACGACATGGTGACGGTGCACGGGTACACGACTCGAAAGTCCGAATGGCTCCCGAAGAAGAGCAAATGGTCGACGTGAGTACAGCCACTTCCAGGGCATGTAGGTTTCAGTACTGACGGTGTACATGCACGACAGTGACCGGGTACTGACCGCACCCAATGGACGAGAGTTCATCTGGCACGCAAAATGGAACAACACATTCAAGGTGAGTCTGTGTCGCGCATTTTTGTTCTCTGCGTGCTGAAGCATCGCGCACCTTCGGCAGCTTGTCCCAGCTGACTCCGAGTCGAAGGACCCGGTTGTAGAGGCGCACAATTGGGGACTACTCTCGAAGTCGCGTCGAGGAGGAATGACCGTACAACCCGAGCTGATGTCGTTCCTGGATGTGGTCCTCTTGTCCTTTCTCATCTGCCATAGGGAACAGGAGGCACAAGGAGCGGCTGCTGCGGAATAGAGCCTTTTGCGAGAGGCAGCGATCTGAGCAATCGTCGTCTGGGTGGCGTCAGGGAATAAGTAACTCGTCTTCCGCGCATCAATGCAACTTCAGTATCTGTGACGAATGTTATCGAACGTCATACTTTGGGCCCCCGAACGTTGTCGGACTTCGGGCTAACGCACCCTCGTCCGAATTCGACACTGTGGTTTCCGAGATGTACTTAAAGCTGGCCATTTGCATGAGCAGTACTACACAAGAACCACGACTTCGACCATGAACGTCAGCTTCGACTCGGTCGATCCGCTCAACTCAGCAATTATCGACGACGCGACCGGACAAGCTCTCTTCCACATCTCCACGCCCGCGTTGGAAGCTCGGCTACAGCACTACGTAGTCTACGACCATCAAGGACCAGAACGGACCCGGGACAAGTCGTCGCAGAGTACGAACCCCGGCTCGGTCATGAAATGGTCACAATCCACGGGCATAAGACTCAGAAGTCTGACTGGAAGAGTCGATGGTCGTGTAAGTATGACCATCTCGAGGAGCATACTGATTTCATTAACGCGTTAAACCTTGCTGGACAGTCGGACCGGGTACTGACGGCACCCAACGGACGAACGTAGAGTCATTTCTCAGTTCTGGCCGACCATCGCGAGCCCGACACACGAGCATTCTGTCAACTCTCGTCATGTACATGGCTACCCAACAATGCATACGTCCATGCTGACCTTTATTCCATGCGCCCCGTCATCCGTTCCTTGAAACAATACTTGAAGTGGACGTTTCGGAGGCTTAGCCGCTTCTCCAGCTCTGCAACAGTGGGATCACCTGGCCCAAGGTAGGATACTGATATTTCTGTTCCATAATGGCAGGCATGTGCACAACCGTGCACAGTTTCTTCTTCCCCTGTTGCAGTCGTCAAAGCTGGTTAGAAGATCTGGACATACCGAAAGGGGTACTTGCCTATCAACTTAGCTAGATCACGACCCTAGTAACATTCGCAGGAAATGATGGACACTTAGTGTGGACGGAATATGCCAACGTGACTGGTCCACTCACTATGTTCCTGTCCACATAACGCAGAAGGGCAGTTACTGTCTGTAGATTAAAGCCATACCTCCAACTGTAAGAGAAGAAGTAAGAAGGCCGGTCCGTAGAGATTGATGTGAATATATCGTTGAGCGAGCGAGCCAGCTCCTCGGTGCAAGAGGCTAGTAGGAGATGTCTGAGCCAGTTGTGGGTCGTATAGTCTGCGATTGATGTCCGTAATGGTTGGCGCTCAACGAATGGGATGAGATATGATTGGGGGTGGGTGTGCATCCATTTCAGGCACTCAGCAGCGAAACGAGCATGCATGTGTGACGGTTCAACGTGGTAGGTGTCCCCGCAGCGGTTTTGATCGACGAGGAAATCACGGAAAGTGACGTGCATGGCAAGGTACCTTTGCGTTTGCACACCCTCCGTTCCAGGGTGTGAAATGAGCACAGAAGAGAGCTTCGTGAGGAGGGGAATAGATTCGCCGGAGGGAAGTCCGGAAATCTCCTGGATCTCGACAGGTGCTATACCTGCAATCGGTCCGAGCGCGATCCAAGCGAGTATGAGTCGGAGATGGTCTCTTGCCTTGGGGTAGAGGTCCTGAGATGGGAACGAGGTCTCCAGAACGGTGCGATACAGCGAGTCCAGGGGGCTAAGGCCAAATTTGTTACCCGGCGCGAGGAGGAGCTCCAGCCGGTTCTTCATATCAGCAGAACCGGCCCCGCCGATGATGAAGTCAACTGCGGTACGTGCGTAGACGAACACGCCGTTCGACTGTCCGGTCAGCTGCATGACGACCGACGGCTCGCTTTCACACCATTGCTTGGCCTCTGCGTCCGTCCCTAGTCTTGCGCGGATCAGCTCCGTGATGTCGCGGTCAACGGCTTCTCGCTTCTCGATCGCATAGAGGGAAAGGAGCGTAGATGAGTCCTTCAATGTAGAGTCCTGATGTAAGGCCTTATCGACGTAGTCGGGAGCGGGGCGTGAGGTGATGAGCAGGCGGAGGGAGGACGAATGAGTGAGGGCGCAGGAGACAAGCTGCCGGAGGCACTCTGGAACGAGTTTCTCCTCACATTCGTCGAGGGCATCAACCACAACATACACACGCGAACATACACCGGCATCTTTTGCGTCCTGGAGAGGCTTCTGCAAAAGGTCGGCGACGGCATACTGCATCTGCTGTCGGACTCCAATCTGAGTGTGGCTCTGAGCGGCACGTGCGATATGTAGACGCAGTTCTGGTCGTAGCTGCGCGAGCTGGTAGGCGATGGTGGAGAAGAACACAGCAGTGGATCCAACGCTTGGATCGCCTCTCTTGAAGAAGAACGACGCGCCGATCTCGCCCTCATGGCGGCGGCAGAACTCGGAAGCAATTGTGGACTTGCCCATGCCAGCCACGCCGATGAGGAAGCAGATAGGTTTGTCGCTCGACACCCACTCATCCAGGCGCTCGAAGACGGCCTGGCGAGATCCGCTGATGAATTCGGTCTTGCCGGAGTTGCTCTCCGCCCTGAAGCCCGCGGCGTCGGCGTGAGGGATGCGATCGATAACCTCACGGACGCCTAGGCAAAGTTCAAGATGTCAGCGGACGTCGAATTCAAGCTTGAAGACGTACGCTCTTCCTCCTGAGCTTTACGCTCTTCCTCCTGAGCTTTCGCAACTCTCTGGAGGCGAACGGAGATTAGAAGCATATCACGTTTTCCTGATGGAATAATCACCTGAACCTCTCTGTATGTCGCTTCCCCAACAGCAAGTGTCTCTTCCGTCAAGGTCTCTATGGACAGACCACCAGCAAGCTGCCATGAGCGTAAGTCCAAGTCATGGTAATGAGCCCGGCACAGGATCTCGGACATCGAACGTACCTGGAATCGTTGGATTGCACTTGCAAGATCGTCGCGGATTGTCTTGAGTGTCTCCTCGTCGCGGTTGCTTCGGAACAGACGCTTGTACCACGGACCTTTTGCGCAAGGTACGGCCTTCGCGAGCAGTTCTTCGAGCTCCCTGTGCCATCGGTGCGCACCAGTAAGCCAAAATCACAGCGACAAGGATACATTGCTCACTTCCTCAGTTGCCCAACTCGATCACGCCATCCGTCCGAATCGTGGAAGCCCTTCAGCATCTCCTCGGGCTTCATCTGAAGGCGCTTGGCCCGGCTCTCAACCTGACGGGCCACCTTGTCGATGACATCGTTGAGGCTCCTGATGTCCTTGGAGACAGCCTCCACCGTTTCTGCGTTCGACTGCATTTTCTGTGCTTGCCCGGTTTGCGGTCAGCAGGCACGACGCCAGGTGCATATACTGCGTACGGATCCGCACCTTGACCTGCTCGAGAATCTTGGAGAGCAAATTGACCGCGGGCACGAGGCCCGGTATGGGTGCAAGGCTCAAAAGATCCCCACTCTCCTGCAGCGCCATCTGTAAATTGTCAAGAACGTCGGCCAGCACATCCTTCCCGGCGGAGCACAGCACAGGCGGAGTCATGCTGAGGGTGTAAGGGCCACTACGGAGCCTCACAGGCATAGTCAAGGTGCAGAGCATGGTTGGGGGGCGATGCCAATGCGTGATACGAGTACCAAGGCCTAGTACTCTCCCACCATGACTCGTGTATCCTTGCGACCGCGTTTAGAATTGCCCGCAAGCTCGTTGTCTCCTCATGACCTACAGGTGCCGCCTGATGCTTCTCTTCGATGTCAAGGCTGCTGGGAATCCCGGCTCAGATGCGTCCACCACGCGCAAGCAGGCCCTCGGCAACTTAGTTTCCTCTAACAGCGCCGCGTTAGCTTCGACTGCTCCTCGCGCAGAGCAGATCGGACGAACGTGTGTATGTTTTCGCTCGCCTTCAAAACATAACTCCAAATCGTGCTATAACTGCAGGGCCTGACCAAGTTGCGTGGTAGTACTAGTACGAGTTTTTCTGAAGATGGACAGCGTGAAGCCCTCGTTTCGAACTCCGCGGGCGCTATATAGCTCAATGCTATTCAGAAAGAACGACCGTCTTGCGCTACTTACTGAACTGACGGTGTACTCGTACATTGACGACAGCGACAGATTATTGACCGCACCCAACGGACGAGAGTTCATCTGGCACGCGAAATGGAATAACACATTCGAAGTGAGTCTGTGTCGCGATGATCTTTCTCTGTGTGCTGAAGCATGTCGCACATTCCGCAGCTTGTTCCAGCTGACTCCGAGTCGAAGGATCCGGTGGTGGAGGCGCACAATTGGGGACTGTTTTTGAATTTGCGCAGAGGAGGAATGACCGGCGTACAAGGAACGGTCATGCTTTGGGTGGCCTTCAGGCGCGTCAGCTACCGAACCCTGCCCACAGCTGTCAGTTGACCCCACAACAACAGCCTCGCGCCGTTCGAGCCAGAGCGGGGCTTCCGGGCTTTATATCTACATGAGCTCAAATGCGCAGGCAAGAGAAGATCGAACTCCACTGGCAGCGCCTTACAAAATCCGACGTATGGACGTCATCTTCCTCGCACGACCCGAAGGGCATCCAATCGAAAACTGACACCATACAATTGGGACGCTGCCTTGTTCTTCCGAGACCTCAGACAGCTTACCCACGCATGCACCGGACGATGCGTGTGCTAGTGGTGGCAGTCCTAGTGTGTTGTCGGGGGATTTCAACAGCACATGGCGGTGCTTCCCCTCCACCCCCATCTACTCTACATACGTAGGGAGAGTGGCTCTGGGCCTCGATCTCACAGCGCTATCGCAGCGTCGCTCCCCATGCTACGTAAGGTCTCCACCATTCAAAACTGCGGTTTCCGAGAGATACTTAAAGCCGACCATTTGCAGGGACATGGTCACATCACTACAAGGATCACAACTTCGACCATGAACGTCAGCTTTGACTCCGTCGATCCACTCAACTCAGCAGTCGTCGACGACGCGACTGCACAAGTTCTCTTCCAGGTGTCCACGCCGCGTTGGAAGCTCGGCAACAGCACTACGACCATCAAGGACCAGAACGGACAAGTCGTCGCCGAGTACGAACCCCGGTTCGGTCATGACATGGTCACAGTGCACGGGCGCACGACTCAGAAGTCCGAGTGGCTTCCAAGGAAGAGTAGGTGGTCGTCGTGAGTATGACCAGTCCGAGGAACATAGCGATCGTATCTGACGCGTTCCACCTCGCTCGACAGCGACCGGGTACTGACGGCACCCGACGGACGAACGTACATCTGGCACGCAAAATGGAATAGCACCTTCCAGGTAAGTCTCTGTTGGTCGCCCATTCTTGATTATTCTGCGTGCTAAAGCACATCGCGCGTTCCGCAGCTTGCCCCAAGTGACTCCGACTCGAAGGACCCGGTCGTGAAGGTGCACAATTGGGGACTGTTCTCGAAGTCGCGCCGAGGGAGAATGTCCGTTGAACCTGAGGTTATGCCTTTCCTGGACATAATTCTCTTGTCCTTCATCATATGTCACAGGGAAAAGGAGGAACAAACGGCGGCAGGAGCGGCAGGAGGAACACAAGCGGTAATGGCAGCAGCAGGCTCATGATCGGAATCCATGTGTACGCTGGAGGGAGAGGCGTAAGCAGACCTTGCCTGGCGGCGGACACTACGTGCCCTCTCGCGTCCGGGTCCAACGAAGCATACTAGGCTGATAGCACAATATCATGTTCGTCGTGTCGAATCGCTGCATATCATCGGACAGCTTCTCTTGATTGAACACGGCGCCATGTGCGTCGTTGTACTTCGCGCTCCCCGATTCACCGAAGTCATGGGGCATGGACGTCACGACGTGCAAGCGCCCACCTATCTTGTCTCTCACCATCGATTGAGACTCCTCGTCCTCAGTTCAGCAAGGCCTCCGGATCATAGGTCAAGCAATTCCCTCATGTCAAGCAATACCCTCATGTCAAGCAATACCCTCATGTCAAGCACCCTCATGATATATCCATTTACGAGACTCTTAGAAAAATTGGGATCGCCTCTACGTGGCATCCTCGAGGTAACTTGATAACCAGACGATCATATTGCTTCTCACCTGAAGAGTGACTTGATACCGATGCAGGTATGCGTTCTAACGCGAGTTCATTATCCGTTACTAACGAACCACATGCAGCTACTTATGTCTCACCAACGATGGGTGGACAGCAACTAGTCCAGGCCTCGAGGCAACATACACGATGCGGCCGCCCTCCACGAGGCCCATTGTGCTTCAGTTTGAAAGGCATTTGAACGGATCTCTTGGGTCATAACGTCGCCTAGCAACGAGCTGCTGGTACCGGTGCAGCTGTTGAGGCCATGGTCCTTCGGGCCACCGAGGCTGCGCGAATAGGCGGCGGCACTCCTTGCTGCTCTCCTCAATCAAAGAGCAGATTGATGATGTGGCCCTTAGACCTTCCTCTAGTACGCTCGATTGCTTTGGCACATACGCCGTCTTGCCTGCCAGTACTTGCCTCGAGACTTGATGGGCCACCTTCGCTTTGACCGTGGCCAAGGCGTTTGAAAACCCCGGGCAATCCCCAATGCGCCTCCAAGAGCTCTCTGAGGCCTTTGGCTTTTCCTTACATACGGCCCTACTGCACCACCCATTGTCTCAGCCCTCACCTACAAAATGCCCTATTGGTTCTCTCAATCTACAGCTCACGCTTCCATCACCACCACCTCCTCCAAGAGCAAGCAAAAGACATTCGCCGCCGCATTCCCGAAACCGCTCTCGCCTCGCGAAGCTCGGCTATATCGCCCTCCGCTGGTCCGTCAGCCTGCCATGCTTCCGCATAAGCTCTCCAAGAATCAGCCTGCCGCTAACTGCGGCACCGCGGCACGTGCGGGGGAGGCAGTTGGTGAGGCGAAGGGCATGCCGTTGATTGCTCAAACGTCTCGGCTTCCGTTCTCTTCCATCCAACCCGAGGCTGGCCCTCCTTGCGCGACGCGTACGGTGCACTTTCGACTGCCATCGTCAACAATCTCCAGTAGCGCGGAACCTTCGTTCCAACCTGAGCCTAAGGCAAAGGCAACGGCAAGAGGCCCCGAGTACGTCACCATCACACAACCGGAGCGCGAGCGACCCCGGCCGGCACCCCTGCATCTTCGCCCTTCAGCCGAAGGCTACGCATACGGCTACCCGTACTCGCCGTACTCTCCGTACGATTGCACGGTTGGTGGCAGAGAGAATGCGCCCCGGGCTGGCCACTCCCCGCGTGTCCGGGTCGGTCCGTTCCACCTATTGAAGACTCTCGAGAGGGGCGCATTCGGCGCGTCGTATGTTGCTCACGACATCGGGACGGGACGCGTCGTGTGCGCGCGGACGGTCAAGAAGGACGTGCTGGACCGGGATGAAAGGATTAAGCACGGCTTGCTCATGGAAGCGCAGTGCTACAAGCTGATCGCTGCGAGCGCGGCGCGCGACCGCGCGCACCTCATGGAGGCCCATGGCATCCTCCAGGACGAGAGGAGCGTCTTGGTCGTGATGGTACGTGTTCTAGACATCCCGCGGCATGCTCTCGCTGATTTGGCACGCCCACATTTCATTCACCCGTCCCTGCATATGTATGCGACGATCCATACTTCCCGCGCTCTTCCCTCCCTTTGCGACATGCACCCCTCCCGCAGCCTCTCATGCAGTGCGACCTGTACGCCGAGCTCACAAAGCTCGGCATGGATGGTCGTCTTGATCGGACACTCGTCCGACGGTGGGTCGCGCAATTGGTACGTCCGCCGGTTCCCACCTTCATTATGTGCTGGCGCGCTCACCGTTCACGTTACCCCGTCCCGCTTCGTTCATCGCATCAACGCTACTGTCTCGTTCGTCGCCCGGCGATGTCCGTTTGCACCACCGTAACCTCTCGTGATCTACATATGCTGCGATAGGCTCTCGGGATAGACGCGCTCCACGGGATGGGCATCATCCACCGTGACATCAAGCCCGAGAACATCCTGCTGGACGCGCCGAACGGGAACGTGCGCATCGCGGACTTCAACGCCGCGCTCGTCGTGCAGAACGGCGGGAAGCCGCTCGAGGACACGGAAGTGTTCACGCCCGACAGGGTGGGCACCGAGCCGTACGTTGCGTGGGAGACCGAGCGGCAGTGGTGGTACGGGAAGATGGTCGACTGGTGGGCGCTGGGGTGCGTGATGTTCGCCCTTCTGACGAACTCGGTGAGTCTCGACTCTCCTATGTAGTTCTGTGCGCTCCGTTTCGCGTTTTCGACGGGGTCCCACGAAGCCGTGCCCGTGTCTTCTTCTGTTATTTTTGCGGCGTGGTGGTTTGTTATGCGATGCTGACTGTGTCAATGGGCGGGCTTGGCGGTCGTGTAGCTGTTATTCGAGGACCACCGGGCGCGCGCCACGTATGCCCATTGGGACCAGAAGCGGGAGGGCATGTCGTACCCGAAATCGATGGGCGACCTGCTGGACGAAGAGGAGAGCGCCATTAGTGGGGTGTGTACATGCATCTTCTCCGCTCTGTCGACCCTTGCCCGTCCGCTGACAGTCGTTCTTGCATCTCCTCCCGTGCTGCGGTCCACCGCACTGGGTACCGTAGCTTATTGATCTGCACCCGGGCACGCGCTACCAACTGCGCCACCTCCGGCACCACGCCTACTTCTACGACGAGAACCGGTGAGTGGCACGTATGCATACGTAGCGCAAAGTTGCCCCGCCCTTCGTCCGGCCGGGGTCCCTTCTGCGCCTTCCTGTCCGTTCGCGCGAGAAAGACCAGCTGACGGCATTCGCTCCCTTCGCGGCCTTCTGCCTTTGTCTGCGCTGCCGCTCCGCACGGAATTTACAGTGTCAACGTCTTCGACGTCCTCGTCCGCGAACCCGCAGCAGACCTGCTTTCCGGTGAGTTTCCTAATGCATACCATCCCATCGCCGCGGGCACGCGGCTACCGAACGCCAGGACGCTGACTAATGATCAACGCTGATTGCTCGATGGCTGCGAACCACCCCCGATTCGAATTCGAATTCAAATGGCCTCGGACTTCACTTCATCGATCCGAACGCAATTCGCGCATCGTATGTATCGTGTGACTCGCATCATCGAACGAATGCCGTTCTGGGAGCAGTCGGCCGGCCCGCGCACGCTGCGCTGATTCAGCTGCAGGTCGAAGGCAAACTCGAAGACACCCCGCTGTGTCACGCGACCGCCCGACCGCCCGTGGGCGACTTCGGTGTGTTCGGGTGGGTGAACCGGCGCGGGATCTGGGGTGCGTGTGTCTGACGTGGTAGGGGTTGGTCTTGACAGTTCAAGTTGGATTCTGAATCCTGATTCCTGATTCCTGAAGGCTGATTCCTGAAGGCTGCGTACATCGTAACGCAGCGCCGCGGATTGGGCGGGGCTTCCTGCGCGGGATCGCGTATTTATTCTGTTTATTGGTGTTCGTGCGTCGGAGTCGGGGACCCGTGCATCCGTCGAGTACGAGTAACGATGCTTGGTAATCTTGCTATACCATGGAGCGCATGGGGCTCACGGGACGCAGCGGCTTTTATATTCTGTAGCATCAAATGATGAGATGAGCCTGAGGGTGAACTTGGGGGGCTTGTTCGTCGACGGGACCGAGACCGTGCACGGTGCAGTCGCGCAAGCGTGCTGCACGCTGCACGTTGCACATCGTACCTATCAATAATCACGATTCACATTCGAACAAGGCTCTGAGTCTCCGAGCTCCATTCCTGAGGCCTGATTCCTCGCCAATGGCCATCGAGTGATTTCCATCTCATCTCGAGACGCTAGACGCAGACGAGCTCGCGATCTGCGTGTGCAGATCAGACGTTTGGGTACGCGAGTGCTTGCTGAACTCGCGTCGATCGATTTTGCGACGCGGTTGGAGGGTGTGTGTTGTACAGATGTAGGTGCTGCTTTTGGTTGTCGTCGGAGAGCCTGGAGGTCCCGGAGAGAATAGAACGAGCACATACATGTCATGACAGACATGCTTACTATCCCGTCCATGGCGAGCCCAACGCCACTGCCGCCGTCCTACCTACACGCGTCCGCGGGAACCTGCTCAGTGCTCAGTGCTCGGGGCTTACATAGCTTCAGGTCTCAAGATCTCTGGGGTGGTTCCAGGCCTCGGAGTCCATCACCAACTTGATCTCGCCTCTGGCCGGTCTGCCGACGTTTAGATTGCCTATGTACTTCTTGCCGGATTCTCGAATCTCACATCCTGGATTCGCCGACTCTGAGTACATACATATGGCTGAGCATGTATGCGTGCTCACGCCCAGAAGTTCGTCAGAAGCCGCAATCTGTCAGATACCTGACTGACGTCCGTTGAGCGGCCGTGCTGTGTAGAAGCTGGCGATCTGCTTCTCGACGGCGAGGTTTGAGTCTTGAGTGATGCTCGAGCTCGGAGGCCACTGGGTGCACGAGCGTGCGTACTCGGACCTTGGGGTTCTCTGCGGGGGACTTCTGGTCTCTGGAGTCCTTGTTGATGCTAATCAGTCCCTCATCGTCAACTTACAATTTTTCTTGAGCTTCTACTGCCGCCGAGAAGCTGCATACTTACCTTCGAGTCTCGACTGATGCGCTCGTCCGTAGGAGACCGATTGGAGCGCGGGACACCGGGACTTTCGCCGGGGAACAAGGCGAGCACCGGGTCGAGAAGATTGCGGAACAAGAGGAAAGACGGCGCCGGAGACGATTGGCCAGACGGTTGAGACCCTCGTTTGCAGACTCCGCGACGATATGAGTGCTGATGTCGTTCGCTGAGCGGCGGCCCAGTCTGCCCGACAAAGTCCCGATTTTGTGACAATTTCCGAGCAAGTCGCCTTTTCCGGGCAGCGGGCAGGGCGAGATGGGCGCTGGGTACTTCATTATGCGGCGGCTAGGCGCATCAGTCGGCTCGTGCATTTTACTTCCGCGCACGCTCGCGCACCGCCGGCCACGCCGTGCTGTCATGCTCGGTCGCCGGAGGGCCGGGGTCGTCGTCGGGCGTCGGGGCTCCGGGGGCGAGGTGCGCGACTAGACAAGACGGGAGGCGGGGACAGCGCTCGGCTGCTGCACACGACGCGCGGAACTTTTTACGCCTGCATTCGGCAGGCAGTGCCCGGGGGAGCGGGGGGCGTGATGTGCTACGATTGGGATCTGGCGGGCGATTCGCGCCTGCGCGTAATAATTAACGGGGATTGAGTGGACTGCCATATGCGGGGGGGTCTGGAACACTTCACAGCGAGGACGGACGCATGGCTCGCAGCGACGCGTCCCTCACCGCCAGTCACATCCCAATGTCCGCACAGGCGCCGTCGCAAACGAGCCCTT
>WJSG01024755.1:0-14399 GCA_016618145.1 Sanghuangporus lonicericola | reverse complement strand
TGGTCGTCGTCCGCCGGTGTCCGCTCTCCAGAAACCCAGGCATATTGTAGAGGTATCTCTATAGTAAGTCAAGTATATACACATGCTACTATGTGGCGGAAACATGTTTGGCTCCCTCGTAGTCGTGATGCCGACGCAGCACAAAGGAGGAGAGTTGGTCATGCGCCATGACGGCCAGGAGTGGACCTTCGACGCGGCCGCGCTCTTGTCTGATCGAGAGAGTAGCCTCGCGTATATCGCGTTCTTCAGCGACGTCGAGCACGAGGTCCTGCCGGTCACCTCCGGCCACCGAGTCACTCTCACCTACAACCTGTTCTACACGTGGGACACTTCCACCCGGCTCTATCGGGAGGGCGTCAGCCCAGCCCAGCCTGCTCATGCAGACGTAAACAAGATATGGCGTACCCTCCGCGGTTTGCTGGACAATCCCGAGTTCCTGCCCGCCGGTGGAACACTGGGCTTCGGACTCCGTCATGGGTACCCGTTTCCGAAGCTCTGGAATTCCATGATGTCGGACCCGCTCGAATGCCTTCAACGTTGGCTGAAAGGTAGCGACCACAGCCTTTTCCAAGCCTGCACAGAGGTAGGACTGGAGCCGCTCCTGCGCCTCATACACGATGGGAACGAATATACGGTCCTTCTCGACGGGATGGTCGACCTCGCCGATGACTTGGAAGACGGCGATTCAGCGGAACGCGTGCTCATCCACGAGGGTGGCGGCATCGTGGTTAAGTCCTTGGATTTTGAGGACGACTCCGACGATGGGAGCGACGAGAGCGACGACGACACGGACTGCGGGTGTTCAGGGCACGAGACGGTGGAGGTGTACTGGGTTACAGAGTGGGGATCTTCGAACGGCGTGTGTTCGGAGCGCATCACCTATGGAAATGAGGCGTCCATCGAGCACATCTACGCAGACGTGTGCCTGATTGTCCAAGTTGGGGCAGCTGCGGATCGGATTCAGTCGACAACTGAGGATGCGGCAAATTTAGGAGGGATACGTGGAGAAGAACAGGCAAGAGCGGACGTTGCTCAAGCCAGAGAACAAGAGGGGAAGGTGAAAGGCAGCTTGTGATCGCCACCAGTGGACCCGGGGAGGAAGCAGGCGACGTGGCCGAGCGGAGAGGTGGAGGAGACTCTAATGACGGGGCCTAAATAGAAGCCACGTTGTTCGCAGGGGCAGGAGAGCCATGCTCGAGGATCTCGGGTACACATGTAGTGCTGAGTTTGCACTTCTTACAAGGGTGTGCGCCCGCCCGCTAGCATCCAAAACGTCTCCTACACGTGTCGGTGTTTGACACTCACCTTGTGCCCGGGCCAAAAGTTGTCGACGTCGCGCGTGACCCGCCGACAAGGTCTGATGGCAAGTGCAAGCCTAACGCAAAAAGTGATTCAAACTGCAACATGGGGGATGGACGCCGCCTTCATCGTCAGTATCTACTGCAAAAGGAAGCGTAGAGATTCGGAAGCTTACCAAAATTTCGATGAGTTCTACTGACTTGCGAAGATGCTGGAGTCACAGAACACCGCTCATGTAGATGGTCGGGCTGCCGTTCGGCGACAGGGACGACATGGGGGAGGTTCTGACATGAATGCCAGAGCCAGGAGACTCATGTTATCAGCGGCGCCGAATTCAACGAGTGTACTGCTGGAGCGGATGATTGTCGTCCTTTGCGCGTCGACGGTCGACCACTCGTGACGCCTCAGAGATGGTGGTTCGCCGGCAACCCCAACTCGGGAGGCAAATTGGCGCTCCGTTGTTTGGCCGTTAATTGGTCGAGTGGGTCCTGGCCGGGCCGTCTTGGGCCACCCAGCTCCGAGTTGTCGCTGGCGAGCGCTCTCAAACTCTGTCATTTTTTTCCGTAACTTCTCTCCTCCTCCTTGGTGAAAGGAACTCGAAGGTCGTGAATACAGGAAGAGCTACAGCCTGCTACAGCATACTTGAACTACTACCTCCCTTTGAAGAAACCCTTCTTACGCCTCAGGGTATTCCTGTCGTCTAGTCACGTCACTACCGCAGCACCAGCTTCTTCGAGCTGTCAGCGCCCGCGAACCCGAGCACACCATGTCCTCAAGGCAAAAGGCACCCTCTTATTCTCTGACTCGATCCATCACCATCTCGCTCTGTACTCTCTGCACAGCTCGCAACAGTCTGAAGCGCCTCCTCTTTCTGGATGGTCATAGTTCCTATCATGCAACGTCAGCGCAAAGCGAGCTCCTGTAGTTCAACATCCGGGTCAGAAACGGTCGTCAGCTCACCCCCGCCCATCGCCAAACGCGACGACGAGTTCTACTCCCGAGATGTGATCTTTCAGGTGCGTTCTCGCTCCGTAGTCTGCTGCGAATCGACTATGATTCTAACTTTTGGGCGGCGAATAAGGTCGAGGATGTCCTCTTCAAAGTCCCTCGCCGTCCCTTCGAGCAGGAGTCAGTCTTCAAGGACGCGTTTAGTCTACCCTCTCCCTGTGGAGAGGAAGGGCTGAGCGACGACAATCCGATCTACCTCGAAGGTGTCGCCGAAGAGGAGTTTCGGCCTCTACTTTGGGTCATGTTGCGTCCGTGAGTCGTCCAGCACGTTCGTGTTGTGGTTCATCTCGTATCCCATGTGCCCCACGTATCCAAGTCGTCGGACGCGTTTGTATCGATGTCCTCAGCGCGAGGACTGCGTCAAGTCCCTCCTCGTCAGTGAGGAAGATCCATCACTCCGTTGATCCCAACATCGAGCCGTCAGATATCGGGAATGCTTAGCTGGATATTTCGTATGCAGTCAGTCAGGTTCGTGAACTGCACGCATGTCACGAAAGAGGGGGAAACATGCGATTATCCGCATCCTCGACTCATTGCCATGACGGAATTGCAGTGATCCCGCGAGTCCCCTTGTGTGCATCTCGCCTCAGCACAGCTGCCAATGTCTTTGGCGAGTGCCCTCCATGAGAAGTCGATCGACTCTATCTTCGAGCCCGTTCCCCGCTGACGATGCGAACCAGGGCCTACGGCGCGGGCCGCGTCCTGACAACCGAGCAATGGACGCACGTCCTCAAGCTCTCCACGATGTGGTCCTTCGACACCATCCGCGACAAATCCATTGAGGAACTCACGCGGCTCGTCCGCGGGCCCGTGCAGCGCATCGCGCTCGCGCGCTCCTTCCACATCAAGCAATGGATCGAGCCCGCGCTGCTCTCCCTCGCGCAGGCCGACGCGCTCTCCCCGGGCGACCTCGAACAGCTCGGGTGGGAGACGGCGGCGAAGCTGTTCCAGGTCCGGGAGAGCGTGGTGTTCGGCAATACGTGTGCGTGCGCGTGCAATTATTGCACGGTCGCTCATGGGCCGGTCGCGCAGGCGGGGGTGCCGGTGCACCATGCGCCGGGGACGAGGCCGGTGGTCGTTTCGGCTGCGAGTGTGAGGCGGTCGTATGACTTCTCGCAGAAGATCAAGGAGGTGTTCGGGACGGAGCTGTAGTGAGCGGCGGGCTCACGATTGTCGGCCGTAGGTTTTCTGACCTTGTGTACTTGTACGACTGTGCTGCGCTCTGGTCTCGTGCTGTGTTCTGATTTGGCTCTCGTCTCTTATCGCTGTGTATGCTCTGGATCTCACCTTGTATCGCTTTGTCTGCGTCAATGTAACCATGCCTCGGCTGATATATGCGCTGTTGTGACGACTTGTTCTCTCCAGGTCGCCGTTCGGACTGACTGCCCACTTCTATCGGTCAATCTCACGTCACTCGTTTCGCGTGAACATATCCGACTCGCTGCGGGAGCCGAGGCACAGGTCGGTACATTCACGTTCGTTCGAAGTTCTACAATTGAGTCCTGACTTGCCACAGCAGCTGCAGCACCGACATGACGGACCCCCGACATCACATGGTCGCTGCTGCAGTAACAATCCGGGCGCAGAGGAGCTCAGTCAGCCAGTTGAAACCGCATATAAGTATAGCGGTCGCCGTTGACATGAGGACAGGACTACGCTAGCCGATCAATCGCCCATGTCGCTCACCGATACCGATTCCTATGTTTCCATGCCGTCGACTCCTACCACTCCTACCTGTGATCCCGAGTTCTTCTACTCATTCGTAGACTTCGAGGTACGTCGTGACGTTCCGCTCTGAGGCGTCCGCAGAAGCGAGAGTGACGACTCGCCTGCAGGTAGAAGGCGTCTGCTTTTGCCTCCCGACGCAACCCTTCGAGCAGTCTCCGTTCTTCGTGGAGTTGTTCAAGGAGCAGCCTCGTCCGTCTCGCTCCCAAGGATCTGCGGTGCAGAATGTCCGAGGCGTCCAACGCTATGTCTTGAATGATGTCAGCGCTGAGGAGTTTCGCGACTTCCTTCGAATTCTACTGGACTGCCCGTGGAGGCGAGTGTCTGTCAGTCCGTCCAATACCTCACATGCTCACGGACGAGCTCGGCGTTGCAGGCGGACCGTCTCCAACGTTCGGGCTTTGAAGTTCAGCCCCTCCGCGTATCTGTCCTTCATGAAGCTTGCGACGCTCTGGAGGTTCGATGCGATGCGTGAGGAAGTCGCTAACGACCTCTACAACTTCGATAACCCTGCGGTGAAGCTCTTGATCGGCATAAAATTCGAACAGAAGCAGCTCATTCCTAGTGCGCTGCACACAATTGTGAGACGCGCAGAGCCTTTGGAGCCGGAGGACTATGAGATCCTCGGACTCGACTTGGCGATACGAGTCGCTAAGTGCCGCGAATACTGTCGCACTGCCATGGGAGGGTGAGTATCCAGCACATACATAAGATACATGTCTCACTGACGATCTGCTCTGTATGACCTGTAGCCTTCCTCTACTGGTCTCTGACGATGGCATATACGACCTCGACATTGATGATGACGTGTACGTGACGCGTAGAACACAGATGCAGAAGACCTTCGGGGAAAAGTTCACTTTAGCCTTTGAAGAGGGACGAGAATTAGCTGCGAAGCGGCCCGGAGCTCACCCTTTGTTTCGCTAGGCAAGGTCGCTACACGGTCAAGTCAAACACGCATGGGACTCGAGAGTCCTGCGAATGTTAGGCTTCTCATGTCATCTCTCGTTTCGCATCGCTCGAGAGTCCCATTCCTGTACGAATATGTAACTTGCGTAGATTTACCATCGGGTTCTGGCAAGGTCTGGTGCTTGCGGTTCGTTTGGGCGACGTTGCCCCCGCCACGGGAGTCGCATCGTAATGCTATGTACTGATGTGCAGCCAGAGCCGTGTTAACGCGGTGCAACCTTTGCCTAGATAACCCTGTGTACTCACCCGTCCCTAGTACGCATCTTCGATCATATTCTGTAGATTCCACATGTCGAAGGCTTCGGCCATGTGAGGGTCGCAGAACGTTCGCACCATAGCTTCCCACAACGACCATAACGGGAACTCCTTGCGCACGCTCTTGCACAGAACAAATGCGTCCCAGAAGTAAGGATACCATCCCGCTTCGGCCCAGTCCACAACGCCTGAGACGTGGCCGTTGTGCACCATGATGTTCGTGAGCTGAAGATCTCCGTGCGAGAATATGTGCGGACGGGATAGGTCGAAGCGGTCAAGGATACGGTCGGAGGCACGATGGCTGGTGAGGGGATGAGACCGCGCATACATGATGAAGTAGCGCAGGAAGGACTCCGTATCGCCTGCGTCATCTTCGCCACAGGGCCCCATGCGGCGTCGGAAGGGACGGAAGTAGGCGTTGGTCCATGGCCCTCGAATGGGCCCAAGTCGGTCCCGAAGAGTACTGAGGGTGGCGAGCTCCGAGACAATTGTGCGAAGCTCCTGCGCCACCGTCTCGCGAGCGGCGTCGTCGAGAGTGGGGAGGGCTGCGCGGAGATTCGCGCTTGGGATTCGCTCTTCGACGATATACGTGATGGTCCCCGGCGCGGTATGGTCGGCTGGTTCGGAGAAGACTCCATAGACATCTGGTACGCGAGCCGTAGTGTGAGCGGCAACAAACAAGGTCACCTCTGCCTCCAGGGGAGTCACTGAGGTTCCGTAACGGACCACCATGGTATCCCGTCCTTCTCGATGGCGCGTACGTTGCGCGGTACGTCGAAACCACCAAGAGCATATTCGAAAGGGTCGTCTTCGAGCAACGTTGTACCGGACGCTCGTTGTAAGATATCCTTAATTGTGGCTAGCGTAAGATCGTGCTTGGGGATGTTCATCGTGGTGGGTGAAGATGATGAGACCGAGGCCGCGGCGGAGTGGCACAGCCACCAAGCTGAGGCGTGCCAGCGCTTACAATCTGCGTCGTGGTCACCTGCTTCAAAGTTCAAACCATGTGTCGTCTTCCCTCCTCCTTCGACATCGATATACACTCTCTATAAAGTCAGCAACAATGCACGCAACTCTAGTAAGTACATGCCGCCGAGCATGCGGAGTAGGGCGCTGGATGCACGGCGCCTCGTGGGTCGTGGCCTCGAGGCCAACTTGACAGTGTGCCGCCTGTGCAAGTACACGACTCTCGTTCCTTGCGATAGCTCAATCACTCATCCTGCTGTATTTCAAAGTGCCAACTTGTCCTTGCGGCTCCCACGGGGTGCTCTCAAGAGCCTATAGCTTCGGTGCGCATTCCTTGCTGGTCGAGATTTCGCGGAGTTAGATTCGCCGCCATCCCTCAGGTGTGAAACGATACTCTCCCGGATGCTTGTTTAACTGACTTACATGCCGCTCAGAGGAACTCAGCGGGTGGGTCATGGGCTGTCAAACGTTCGTATTCCGGAGGGAGTCGAAGTAATCTCTACAGGCAGGAGCCGCATGGACTCTACGGCGATACTTTCAGAGTCGGTGAGTGACCTCATATCACATAGGCTAATATCTGGCGAACGGCTACTCAGTGAAGAGGCCGGCGAGTCATCAGGTCCGCACGACAAATATCGTTACACGCGTTCACTCGCTGATGGGTATGTCGTGAGTGCTCATCCGCGATGATCGCCCTACGATACAGCATGCTCACTGCTAGCATGCTTGCAGAACGGGACGGTCGGACTGCCACGCAGAGTGTGGTTCCTCGTAGTATCATCGGCGAGCTGCAGGAGACCTGCACCGGAAACCATGAAAGCGCGGTTGAATGTTATTCTGAAGGACTCATCGCTCTTTCGTGGTACACCGCGCAAGTCGCATCACCATTACGCCAGGAGCCCACTTTGCACAGCGACGCGACTGGCAGCAGGTCGAGGTTCCCGGACTGGGCCATGCTGATGAGACAACCTGATAGGTAAGCGACATGGCATGAGTTCGATGTCGTCTCGAAAACCCACTGATATTGAACGGTTGTAAAGCTTTGGCAGTAGAGTTGATGCTCGCTGAGGCGAGGAGAGCACCAAAGGGCCCTTGTCCTAGATTTGGCCTTCTGTGAGTTACACTTCTTACGGTCAGTCGCCCTGCGTTGACGCGGCGAATAGAAGCCAGACACTCACGGCCGACCGCCGCGCAATATCGTAGCTCCCGAGAGCACCTCTTTCTTTCTCTGGATACCGTCACTATGTCGGAGAGAACCGGCCAAGGTGATCTCTGCCGCGCAGCGCGGCGCTTCCGTTGTCGTCAGTGAGGAAATGTCGCTTCCGAGTCGGACGCAATAGTCACCATTCATAGCCCGTTTCAACCGGCTGTCGGTCATCCATCGTTCTCTCTCATGTCGAATTCTGCGTCTGTCCTCAGCATACACATACCGCCGACGACATACACGTCGGGCAGCTATGTTGAGGGCGAAGTTCATCTCAACTTTCGGTCCCTCCAAGACGAGCCCATTGACGAGGTTCGGGTCACACTTCGCGGACGCGCAAAAGCGTGAGTGCTGAGTATCCTGCCCTCACGGACTGGTACTGAAGCGAATAAAGTACAGCGTTCTAGAAGATAGGCTGAACGACAACTCACGGAAGCAGGAAGCCCGCATGCTCGTCGACACGAGTCAGGTGCTTTGGACCTATGGTGCTGAGTATCCGCCTCCCGGCTCGGATATCTTGCGTCTGTTCTTGCGCTTGAAGCTTCCAGACAACCTGCCGCCCTCAATTTACTACTCCGGACACCTGAAGGCGGCGTCGATAGTGTATTCGCTCGAGACCGTCGGCGTCCGTCGAGGCATGCTCAAGAGCGACAGGAAGATCCACACCCCGCTGGTAGTACTACAGAGCGACACTCTCGGGGCTCAGCTACGGCTGGGACTATCTGACGTGCCATGGAAGAAGGTTTACAGAGAGAAGAAGGTGAGGAAGGGATTCTGGGGAGTTGGAGATCCGGGAACCGTCAGAGTAGAGGTATGTGCGTCGTGCCCTGTTCTCTTCCCATGGCAACTCGCTCACACGTGGGATGGACAGTCCTTGTTGCCCGACGTTCCTGCACTGCCTCTGTTCAGGAAGATTCCGTACATCATCGACATCATCACGACCACTGCCCCGCTCGCACGCTCGAAAGCGAACGCCCACCCCGCGCACAAAGCCATCTTCCCGCCTCCACCTGCGATTCACACCGAGCTCACGTTCCGCCTGATCCGTCGAACGGCAATACGTGCTCAGGGCAGCTACGATAGCGGCGATGTCGAGGCGGCTTGGTTCCTCGGGCTCGCGCGCAGCGATGCGGACGTAGACACGGATCTCCCTGAGAAGGAATGGGTGGTCGCGGACGAGGCAAATAGGAGCGGCGACGAAGTCGGGAGGTGGATACAAAGGGCGAGATTCGAATCAAAGATGTTTCTCATCGTTCCACCGACGTTCGATTGCGGGTTGATCGCGTGCAAGGTAAGCCGCGGTCACTATGAGTGGTCGTTCCTGCTGACGAATAGGAGACAGTATTTCCTCAGACTCAAGGTACCTTTTCCGGGAGCGGGGAACGACGTCGAGCTGGAGATACCAGTCGTCATCGTCTCCGGGATTGATCGGCCTATTGCCCGGGAAGAAATTCAACTTCGCCAGGGCGACACATTGCCTCTGGATTCGTCAAACCCTCTCCGCCCGGAAACGCTGAATCTTCCACCGTAAGTACACCATATATCGGAAGTCCCTCCGAGTTCACCTGAGCTTCTTAGAACATACTGGTAGGCTGTCGATTAGTGTCCCTATTTTCGATCATATGTTTGTTGCATGCATCTCGCTGCCCTCTCGCAGTTGCAGCGCATCTTGTCCGCGTTCGCAGTCAAGCTCAGTTGCGAACTGCGGCAAGCACTGTGGGGCTTGCCCGCATTGGCCGTGTGGTGCATGGTAACATAGCTCTGCGTAGGCCATGCGCCCAATCCGCGCTCATGATCAGGCTGTCCCGAAGTACTACAACTTACCCCACCGTACTAGACCGCAGATGTGCCGCCCACTGCGTAGCAACTGCCATGGAGCATGCTATCGAGCTTGGCGATCTGCTGCGAACAACTTCAAAGTACGCTCCAATCGATGTCCGGTGACGACGAAGCGACATGCCGTACCTCCTTCCCTCGAGCGCACCTTCTCACCTCGAGCCACGGGCACAAATTGACCTCACACAGTGGCTCATCCGGCGTGCACGTTTTTTTAAGGTCGAAATACTCTCCACCCGGCTATACATCCTTCACCGTGAGTGCCTCTCCCGCAATCGCTCCGTACTGAGGTGGATGAACTTCTAAGTGCATATTGTCAGGGTTCTAGTTGAATGTTACCGTGTGTTGCAACGTTCTGTTTGCGCGACACGACAGGCTTGGATGGGAGGTGCGCTCTCATCGATGTCCATCCGTTCCTCTAGCCGCGGCTTGCTCACGGAAGTTACAGTACTGTCTCAAGCTCATGGTGCTGTTGCCTGCGCTCGGAAACGACGTGGAGCTTGAGATGCCTGTAGTACAGTCATATCCGGTATCGACAAATCCGCCTCTGAGGTGTCCCTTCCATGGTAAGAGCCTTGTTTTGTTTTCTCCGTGATATGTCTTGACATATGGCGCCCAGGGAGTACTGGCAAGGACGGGGCACTTGGGGATAGAGGGGTGTGCAACGTCCGCGGGCTTGATCCAGATCAGGCTGTCCCAAGGCTGTCCCGGAGTCCTACGCACGCTGTGCACCGTACGGGACCGTGTACCCTGATACCCAGTATAGCCACCGTCAGAGCAACTTCGAAGTACGTCAAGGTACGCTTGGCTATGCCTCCTTGGCCCCGCAGCGCAAGATTAGTACTTATTCTTTTTGACCTTCGGAAGTGCGCGCCCAAGGACTCAACGGAGATATAAGCATGTGTTCGATAATCTCGGGCGGCGATGGCTCCTACCAATCCGACACTCGAAGTAGCCTTGCCGCCGACAACCTATTGCTCCGGCAGCTATATCAGTGGAGAAGTGCACATCAATTTTCGACACTTACAGCACGACAAGTACGAGCAAGTATGGGTTACAGTACGAGGTCAGGGTCGAAGGTCGGTCGTCCCGCTCACATGCATACTCTACATATGGGAAACTGACTTATGACGGACATCAAGCATCGTCAGACGCGGATTTAGAACACAGTGCGATACCATCCCGCTGTTAGGACTTACCCGGGTCTTGTGGACATACGGCGCGGAGTACCCTCCTCCAGAGACCGATGTACTTCGTCTGTTCTTTCGCTTTGAGCTGCCCGATTTCCTTCCTCCGTCCTTCTATCATGCCAGCTCAGAAGGCACCGGGGCAGTCCTGTATTGTCTCACCACCGTCGGCGTCCGGCCAGGGTCGAGCCAACCACCCCGGGTCATACACATTCCTATTGTCATACTGCCCAAGGACTGCGCGGATCCCCTCCGTACGCCGCTCTGGTCATCTCCAAGCCTTATAATGCGGACAACCATCAAGGATCAGGCCGTTAGGAAACGTTTGTGGGATGACTACGCGACAGTCCGAGTCGAGGTGCGTTTACGCTGTCTCACGCCCTCTTGCGGGATTGCCACTGACCCATAGTATGCAACATACATAGTGGTCCCTTCCCGATGCGCCCGTTTACCCGCTGTTTACGTCTATTCCCTATATAGTCGACGTTACGACAACCACTGCGGTGTTATTCCGTTGGGGAGCCGGCGCAAGCTCGTCGATCTTCCCCGCTCCGCCCACGACTGCCCAGCAGTTCATCCTGGAGCTCGTACGGCGCACCCGGGTTCGAGTCGAAGAGGAAGAGCGTACACTCGAATCAACCTTGACGCAATACCTGGGTCTCAATCGCTTGCCTAGCGCACCCGTCGACGTGGACCTCCCCGAGAAGGAATGGATGGGTGTGCACGACCCGGACGTTAAACGAAGAATGCAGGGCGGAAATGCTCGCGGGATGTGGGTGCAACGTTCGTGTATACGGTCTAGTTTGACCTTGGACGTTCCGCCGACTTTCAAGTTCAATGACATGATTGAATGCGAGGTACGTCGTAGAGCTTAGATGCGGTGTTAGTAAACGCTGACCAGAACGTCCAGTACTACTTGAAGCTCAAAATTCCCTTCCCAGGTCACGCAAACGACGTCGAGCTTGACTCTTTGCCTGTCATGGTTATCTCGGGCATCAATGGGCCTATGGCACGCAAGGAGCATATCCCTCGTTTGCAGTGTCCGCAAAGTTCCGGCTCGCCACTGTCCTCTGAAGTCTGGCTTCCTTCGTAAGTGTCGCACCGTCTCAATGACTACAGTCTCCCTGACGGGCACACTCAGGGAATACTGGCATGTGCGAGGCAATCGCGAGTGGCAAGAGTTCAACAAGAGCATCAAGCCGGAGCGCGTCTGACATACCTGACCGTTCGGCCGCCAGCTCACCTTCCTCTCACCTGAAATCTGCCACACCTATCTTTCGACAATCGACTGGCAGCTCGCGTTTCCTCGAGATAGCGCGCTCGGCCGCAAGTCAGCATTACGACACATTCTATTTCCTATACTGTACTATGACCTCCTTTATCGGAGTCTCTTCAACTCGAAGTTTCGGCGAAACGGTCCTTCACACGTTCCTGGTTGTGATGTTCCTCGTGTACCGCCATGAGCTGCGTGAGCTGCGGAATGCTGTCACCTGCGTAACCAACAAATAGCACCCTCCGCCGTGTTCTCTCTTCCGCTATCATGTCCTCTTCCTCGCCTGCCATCGAAGTCGTTCTTCCACCACTTACCTATTGCACTGGAAGCTACGTCGAAGGCGAGGTACATCTCAACTTCCGCAACCTTCAACAGGACAAGTTCGAGACCATCTGGGTGACACTCAAAGGACGCGTCCAAGCGTACGTCCTACCCGCTGTAGATGATGCCGAATATCAGATGTCTTCACGCTACATTTTGTCAGTTATGTCGACGAGGAGGAACGCAAGAGCATTACACTTGTCGACTTCGGCCGCGTACTCTGGACGCACGGCGCCGAATACCCTCCTCCAGACTCGGACGTCCTGCGGCTGTTCTTCCGGTTCCGACTCCCGAACGACATCCCGCCATCCTTCTATCACCACACCATGCGATCTGGAGGGACGTGCGCCGTCCTATACTCTCACCACCATAGGTGTGCGCCCTGGCTGGTCGGGTATACGCAAAATTCACAACCCACTTGTCGTCCTTCCTCGCGTCGATCTGGGTCCACTGCGAGCTCTGTCCTCCGCCGGGCTACAGTGGAGGACTTTACATGAGGAGAAGAAGGTTTGGAAAGGTCTGCGGGGCAACGAGGGGTCAGTCCGAGTCGAGGTATGTTTGTCCCGGTACATGTCTGATCCCCGCCGCTAAATTTTCACCTTCCTAGCTTTCTATCCCTGATATTGCGATGCTTCCTCTGTTCACTCTGATTCCCTACAAGATTCAAGTCACGACCAATACGGCCCCGGCGACGCGCCGCTCGAACGAAGACCCGGGAAATACACAGATCTTTCCTTCGCCCCCTACGAACGCCGCCGCGATGGTTTTGGAGCTCGTCCGACGAACCAACGTCTCTGTCGAACGTCGTGATACGTCGCTAAAGTCCACCGCCGCGTACTTTCTCGGACCCGGAGTCCGAGCTCCCGAGCCTGTCACTGTCGATGTCGTGGAGAAGGAATGGGTGGTCACGCAGGCGGCGGACGCGCGCACGAAGACGAAGGAGAAGGGTGTATGGGTGCAGAGCACTCAGTTCTCTTCCCGGTTCGTTCTCGACGTCCCGCCGACATTCAGTCTTGGGGACCCCGGCCGGCTCCAGGTCGGATGCGAGGTATGTTCTTCACACTGCCGACCTGAAGGCTGGACCGGGTTCTGAGTGGTGGGCTGATGCAGAACTACAGTACCGCCTCAAGCTCTGCGCGCCCTTTGAAGGACTCGGAAACGACGTCAAGGTTGAGATGCCTGTCACCGTTGTGTCGGGCGTGGATACATCTATCCAGCACAAGCGGCACCGACCAATACAGCGCGAGTGGGACGCGCCCGAGGCTCTGAGTCTCCGGTCACGATCTCCACAAGGCGCAACCGCGATTATGTCGGAGCGTGAAGTGGTTCTGTCACCGTCGGTATCATTTTGCCTTTTGTATACGTACTTTCTGCTGACACCGTTGCTAGGGAGTACTGGGAAGTGCATACCGATGCAGAGTGGAGGGATTTTGGTAAGAGTATCCAGGCGCCTGGGACGACCACTTTTACTCCTGCGTGACGGATAAGTACTCGGCCTCTGTCATGCTCGCACGAACCATGATGATACTCACCGCACCTTTTTTCTGTCCTCGAGAGCGTTTTCAAGCAATGGCCGTGTACTTGGTATGACATAGTTAGCTTGCAGCTGAGTCCAGTGAGGCCCGCAGCATCGAACAGGCCCGTCGGGCTGTGGAACATACTGTGGTCAATCGCGACATTGAAGCTGTATATTACTCCGGACGCTCTGGTACCCTGTCCTGCGGCGGGTAGTGCGATCGCGCGAGGATTAGCTCGGCAAGCCGTACTCAATGGCATTGTCAAACAGTATCCCGAGCGACGCAGCAGGATTGTGCCGCCCGTCTGGAGCCCTTCTGTCCACGTCGCCCACCCACGCCATCACCTTGCCACGATGCATCATCATCAGCAGCTTCCCCTCCCGAGGCATGAGATGTTTCGAGAACTCCGGTCCAGCGTAGTCCGGGTCGAGCCGCACGGGGTCCGACTCGGAAAACCGCAACACGCGTACGACAACGACGCGTTGTCCGCGATGGTCTGTACGAGTAGAGCGCTCGAATGCGCACACAGCTGTCCCTGCACATACGATGTCAGCACCCATCCGGGTCGCGCCTTAGTAAGTAGGCATGACTTACCTAAAAACGGCGTATGCTTGACATACCTCGTACCTCCTCCGGGCTTGTCCGCAGGTATGGCCTCGATATCCGCCACCGCAATGTTTCGCAGCTCAGCCATCGAAAGGCCTTTCTTGCCTACCAACCTGACCCTGTGTGTGCCCGCCTGCATCGACAGTTCGAAGGGCTGGTCAAACGCATATATGCATCGTTTGGGTATGCGCGAGAGGTAGGACACCTGCTGCATCAAGTCTCTAGAGACCGTC
>WJSG01024743.1:0-24449 GCA_016618145.1 Sanghuangporus lonicericola | reverse complement strand
TTTTTCTACAATGGCAGCACCGTAACTGACCGCTGTTCTTACAGGTTGCCCCTGGAATCTGCGATGGCATCAGTGCACGCTGTGCTCTGGAAGCCGGCTTCGACTGCCTGTACCAGAGGTCGGGCTTGTCATTTATTCTCCTTGATCAATATACTGACACCACCGTTTTGCAGCGGCGCCGCTACGACCGCTTCCCGTCTCGGACAACCCGACCTCGCCATCGCGACGCTGAACGATTTTGTCCAGTCCGCTCAGATGGTCTGCTCTCTCGACCCCACCGTTCCTGTCATCGCAGACGCAGACACCGGCTTCGGTGGACCAGCCATGGTTGCCCGCACCGTCACGCAATACGCACGGTCCGGCGTCGCCGCCTGCCACATTGAAGACCAGGTCCAGACGAAGCGCTGCGGTCATCTCCTCGGGAAGCAGGTCGTCTCCCGCGAGGAGTTTGTCACCCGCATCCGGGCCGCCGTCATTGCGCGCGACGCCATCCCGGGCGGGTCGGACTTCGTCATCATTGGCCGCACGGACTCTGCGCAGGTCCTCGGGATGGAGGAGGCTCTCATTCGCCTGAGGCTCGCGGCAGACGCGGGTGCGGATGTCTGCTTCATCGAGGGCGTGCGTACCTCCGAGCTGCTCAAGTCGACGGTAGCGGCGCTCGCGCCGAAGCCGGTGCTCGTCAATGTCATCTCCGGTGGCCTCACGCCGTCCTTCACGACGAAGGAGGCTGAGGAGTACGGTGCGAAGATCATCAGTAAGTCTGCCGTCCCGTATTGGTGCGAAATCTTGCTGAGTTGAGCTTCTTCATAGTCTTCTCGCTTGTGAGTTGCGTCGCAGCCGTTCACGGCATTCGAGCTGCGATGGCGTCGCTCAAGAAGACTGGCACGGACTTCTCGAGCGCGAAGGGGATGGACCCGAAGGCGTTCTTCGAAGTCATGGGTGAGCTACCTTACACCTTGTTTTGCTAACAGAAATTCCTTACTGATGCTATCTACCCCAGGTCTCAGCGATGTCGTCAAGCTCGATGCTCAAGCAGGCGGCAAGGCGTTCGAGGTTGTATAGAGTGGCTGTGCCGTGGTTCCATCTGTTCTGCGTTCTCTTCCTCCCTGTTCCCGCATTAACTCCCCGCTATACCGTCGGGATTAGAGCTCCCTGCAGCATAAATCTGGTCGTGTATCTATTTCCACTCTCAAATTTTGGGCTTTCGTAGTGTTGTCACATTCCCCACGCATTGTTGTACGGCAAACCCCACATTCTTGTACTACCCTAGACATCTCAGTCGAACATGAATTATACGGTTTCACTCTCATCTCATGCCTGGAGACAAACGGGCTCATCAGATCAGTATCAATTCGCGCTCATATGATCCAAGTTCTCGTGGTCATTCTCGATGAATTTGTGCGCAGTATTTAGCGCTCATGAACACGATCAACGATCACAACAGGCTTTCGGCCAGCTCAACAAATACCACCGCCGCACTCTGCCAAGCAAACCATCGGCTCTCACGTACCATACGGTATTATGGCCTCAAGCCTCCGCCGGGAAAGCTTCAGCGCGCCTGCTATAGCGCTGTCGAACTTCGATTTCGCTTCCAATCTGATGCCTTCCCTCGCCGCCTGCGATGTCTGCTCTTCTCGCTCCTGGTCCTGGTCAAACCTTGCTTGACAGTACTCATCTTGCGCAGCCGTTGGCCTGGTAGCCTCATTGTGACCTGGTGGCCTCCTCAGTTGTTCATAACTGGATATACTCGACTTTTTACGAGCAGACGCTCCAGCTTGGGCTTGCCTGCCAGCCTGCATCCGAGACTCACTAGCTAACTCAAGACGAAGGAGATCATGCAGGGAGTCTTCAGAGCGAATGGGCCCTCAGGTGCGTATCCGCCACCTATAGATCAATAGAGAGGGTGTTCAATACTGTGATATGTCTGGTGTGCAGCCCTTCCCATTCATCGCCCGACGATCCTACATGAAACGCAACACTTTGTAGAGGAGCCTAACTCTATGACAGTCTCTCCAGCGCAGACCGTGGGCTTCATTCCAAGTGCTCGTCTTCCCGGGTCGCGGCGTCCCACTGAGTCAAACTATCCCCCTTACCCATATCCCTCATACGTTGGTAACGGGCTCAACGACTCGGGTGCCCAGCGCAAATGTACGTATATCATGACCATACTGTTTGAGTTGTGACGCGACGGGCACGTTCCCCAATGTAGGGACGCAAGAGGATCAAGATCAGTACGATGAGAAAGCGCGGAAGAAAGCGATGGATGAACTTGTGCAGTCCTGGATGGACCGCTTGCAGCTTATCAGCGTAATAGTAAGTCTTGGCTCTACGGAGACTTCCAACTCGTAGCGATGTGCGCCATATCCACCCCCCGATCGATGTGTGCCCGTGAAAATGAGCAGGACTGAGCACACCCATTCACAGACTACATTCTTCGCTGCTATAGAAGCCCAGCTCCTGGGCATCACGACACCCGACAGCGCAGACTCGGATCCTCGCGTTGACCAAGCTGCCAATGCTGCCCTCGCGGGTGCTCTGGTGGTACACGTCTCTGCAGCGATCATGTCCTTCTTCGCTGCGTTCTTCCTCATTCGTTACAAGCTCTCCATGGCGAAGCGTGAGGAGCGCAAGATCGAAGTCGCCCGCCACAAAGACGGGGTTGACACCGTCTCGAGCTCCTCCGTCTGGTCTTCAAACCCGCACCTCGAACAGGTCGGCCCCTTCCGTCGAGGGCAGCCGCCGACACATCTGCTCGACCATCTACACTCGCTCTGTATGTGGCTTTCTGCCACGGGATTCGTCCTTGCCTTGGTAGGCGTAATGTGCTTCGTCTGGACCCGCCTCGCCCGGAGCGCAGGCGCATTCGCCTCAGGGTGTTTGGCGGCTTGCCTTGTCTCCGGAGTTGCGGCGGTCTTCTGGCCCGCGTCTTCCATACACCGAAAGTCAAAGACATCATAGTAACAGGAACCTATCGGACAGTTATACCCTATGTATGTCTTTAGCTCTCTCTCGCTAATATGTCTGTGACTGATGGGCACTTCTAGTTGTAGCGACTTTGCTTTCCAAGTACGAATGTAAACTTTCAAATTCGCGTGTGTTCGCTTTTCGTGTTCGACTCTCGAGATGGGGTTCTTGCGACACATACGGCGATGCACGCTTGCTGCAAGGTTCATGACGGCCTTCGGGCCGTGTGTTGTCGCCAATCGATATCTAGACAAAGCTGACTTTGCATCGGACACCCTCAAGCGCTCATATGGAAATCCAAGCGCCTCCGTTCCTCTCTTGAACTCTTCAAACCTCTCCCGAGTCTCGACCCATCTCACTTCCATCGTCCTCCCTTGCTCACTACAACACATCTGCCCCACACAGTATGGAGAGAGTATATCGGTTCCCCGCTGCCGCGTTCCTCGACACATTCGCCCCCGATGAGTCCACCCCGAGCGCCGACCACCAGGCCCAACAACCACTGCACACGCCGAAGCACACTCAAGCTGCTCGTGACTTTGATGAGGTTGACATTGGAGAACCTGACGACCTATGGGATTACTCCTTTGTTCGTCTCAGACCATCAATTTCTTCCCTGTGACCGCTAACAACGTCTAACCACCATAGGTCGAGGCGTTCAACACCATCAAACCCACAATCTGTCCCGAACACACCCTGGTCATGTCCAAAGACGGAGAAGACATGTTCGGTGCCCTCTACAACGACGGCGACGACGTGCCAGACGACAACACCGATGCAGTATGGGGCCTCATCGAGGCTTGCGTCCTCTTCTTCGAACAGGACGATGACCCGTTCGCACCGGACGACAGTACACGCCGCATGTCTAAAGCCTTTGCTCGGGCCCAAGACGAGAACCGAGCCTACGTATCGATATTCGTGTCGCGCGTGCTCTCTCGACAGCAGCACACCCACCTATTCCTCGTCGTTGTTTGCGGCGCCAGCGCCCGCATCGTCCGCGCCGACCGCGAAGCGTTCTTCGTAACGCACCCATTTACCTACAAGACCAGCCCTACACAGAGCATCCTCCGTGAATTCTTCCGACGGTTCACGGAGATGGACCGAGCCGAACGTGGTATCGACACCACCGCGAAGTTGCTGAGATGCAAGCGCGGGACCGGGTACACCAGCGAGCGGGTCTCGTTCATGCGCCAGATGGCCAACAGCAAACTGGACGGAGCAGCGGATCATGCGCGGATGTGCTTCGAGGAGAGCTTGGTCGATGATGACTGGCCGTGGTACTCCGTGACGGTCCAGGGGCTCGAGTTCCTCATCGCGAAGCCCGCGGCATACTCCGATAAGCCCAGTCGTGCATCCCGCGGCTACATCGCACTATGCTACAGCATGGGCCCCCACCACGGCACGTTCGTCTGGCTCAAGGATACCTGGCGCAGGATCCTGGATGACGAGTACGAGCAAGAGGGCGCCGTGCTGTCTGACCTCAACCGGCATAGGGTGGAGTACGTACCGACGCTGGTATGTCACGGAGACGTATCCAGCCACCGTCTCGATGTCAAGGGGACGCTTGCTCGTCTGTGCAAGCAGGGGCCGAAGCCTACGAGGTCCCGGGTTGAGCGTGTCCACTACCGGGTGGTCACACAGGAGGTCGGACTGCCGATCGACGAGTTCAGGAACAGCAGAGATCTCGCTGTCGTGTTCCGTGATTGCTTGGAAGGTTCGTCTGGCAGGCGTTGTCTTTTCTTCGTTTGAGAGGCTGACCTTTTCACAGCACATCGGAGTGCATACAAGCGGGCGAAAATCCTACACCGTGATCTCAGCGAAGGGAATCTGCTGATGGTTCCTTATGATGCCTACTTCGAAGACGGTGTCGGTATCGCGTACAGAGGGATGCTCATTGATTGGGAGTACGGCGAACGCGTATCCAGACGGTCCGCTCCGGGCTTCGTTTACCGTGTTGATCGTCGAGTGAGTGACACTACAGCCTATGCACTGGGTCTGGTTACTCGATTCTGATATCCGTTGTGACACAGGGAACCTGGGACTTCTTGTCCGTCAAAGCCCTGAACCACCCAGAGGACCCTGTCATGCCAGCGGACGAGTTCGAGTCGTTCCTTCACATTTTTTTTTTTTTTTTGGTGGAGCGCATATGTCTTAAGCCGCAATAATCCCCATTAGGGCTTGTCATACGGCTAGCAGTAAACGAGTGTTTACCAGACGCGCTAGGCAGCTTACCCTAGGCCTTAGCCATGGATTAGTTGCAATAAATAATATCCACCGCGAGGAAATGCATTTACGCACGATGTGTGGGACTCAGATACGCGGGCGTTGAGGGAGAGTAGTGCACGGGCCACTGCTCACCCTCAACGCCCACGATCAATACCCACTAAAACCCCGCTATCAACTACCCACTTCGGCGGTAGATTCCGCCTATTCTCTAGCACCGGCCACCATATGCGTTCAACATCCTGAGGTCTCAGCGCCTTCTTCCCTCTCGCCATTGCCGCCGTTCTTCTATCGAGGTTAAGCCTGGACTCTATTGTTGCATAGAAGCGATTTGTAACTTCAGATTTGGTGAACTCTTCTCCTTCTCTACGGATTACCCTCTCACACCTCATTTTCCAGATAAGGTGTAAGGCTTCCGAGCACAGAATACACCATAATTGCTCAATCGCCGGCCTCCTGGAGCCCTTGTCTGTCTTAAAGACTGCGCATGCCGCGCCGAAGCTCGTACCCCAGCACGGATTATGCCATTCAGCGCCTGTAAGCAGCCATGTCTTTTTGAGTAGGTCCCATATCAAGTCTTGGCCTATGGCTCTGCACTCGAGGATGATGTGCGACATCGTCTCACGTTCCCCACAGATTGCGCACAGGGCCCTCGTCTGGAGCTCAGCCGACATATTCGGCCTTAGCCAGTGCGCCCCGATCATGAAACCGTTGTGGACCGCCATCCACATAAATTGTGCGGCCTGCCTTGATACATGTCGTGATCTAAAGGACGCCCAGACGGTCTCTTCTCGTACATGTGTACCGAAACACGCTGCGACGCCGCTGACGATTCGGTCCATGTTCGCCACCGCACTAGGTCTTGCTTCTACCTTTGGTTCTGCTCTGGCTCTTATCGCCCGGTAAGCCAGTTTTTGCGTCATTGCTTGGAGGCTCGCCCCTGAGATTCTATAGGCCGGCGGAATATCCAGGCATATATGGTCGCCTACTGACTTTGCCGCTCCGTTCGCGGCAAGCAAGTCTGCTTCCTCGTTCCTCGGGTGCCCGTTGTGGCCCTTGATCCATTGGAAAACCGTGTGAGCTCTTCTCATTCTCAGTTTGGCTACTGTTGCTTGCAGCAATCCTGCGTTTTTCTGCAGTATGTACCCTGTGTCTTCGTGGCGTCGCCTCCACACCGTCATCGAGTTCATGGTTGTTTGTGAGTCCGTTTCTTGCAGGACTCTTGTCTGTGCCCGTGCCGTGGTCGTGGCTAGGAGCGTGGCGACGGCCTCCCCCGTCTGATTCGACTGCTCTATCGAGGAGGGCAGCCTTAAACTTTTGTTTAGGTGCGGGAGGGTCTCGACGTATACTCCGGCGCCTGCTTGTGCTCTCGACTCGCCGTTGTGGAGACATGAGCCGTCCGTAGCTATCGTCAGCACAGACCCATCCTCGTCTAGTTCCGTATCAATGACCTCATTAGAGGTCTTCCCGGCGTCCGTGAAAATCCGGAGAGTATGTCCAAGGTTGCCGTATGTTGTGACTCGTCTGTCGAATGGTACTGAGCCCGGGGGGATGTTCTCGTCCTTCAGGCTTTCCATAATTCTCCTTTCATAGTCTTCCGGCTGACGTACTCTTGGGTTCCATTTGGGCGGTAGTGTGGCCAGCATCTCGCAGGCTCTCTTCGCACATTTGTGGGGGTTTAGGCATCCTGTCTCAGCTCTCAGGTGTCTGCAATTGTCGCATATGCATCTCGCCTTTGGCTGATGCTCTTTTCCCTCCGTGATCTTGGCAAGTTCTACGAAATCGCCCACCGACGAGGCCTTATGCGACTGTTGGAGGCACGTTAGCAGCTTAGATGGTACAGTAAGCCTTCCTAGAGTTGTTCGCTCCGCGTGCGCGTGATCCCACATCGGCATGCTGTTCAAAATATTCCTTGAGAATGCCAGACCTTCAGTTCGCAAGCCGTACTTTCTCGCGACCTTCATCATTCCTTGGAGTTCCTCCGGGAGGCCGTGCATCCTCGGACTCCATTTCTGTAGGAAGGTATTGATCCGTAAACTCATCGATTTCGGCCGACAGTCTTTCGTGACGTAGGCCGCAAACAGGTCGTCCGCGAGAAATGCCCAGGTAGGGCGTTCGTCGCTGAAATCTAGGTATGATTTCAGCCACATTATGTCGATTGCCTCATTACGAGACTCAAGATTCAGAATGCCTAGTCCTCCTTTTTCCACCGGCAGACAGACGTGCTCCAGTCCCACAGGAGTATTGTGTCTGTCGTCCCATAAGTAGTTGCGTATGATCCCATTTAATCTTTTGAGAACCTCGTCCGGCATGCGCTGAACTGTCGTCAGGTATTGGGTCATTCCTCCTATAATCATCTGAACTACATGCTTCTTGCCCTGGGCCGTAGCATGCCCAGCTTTCCATCTCGCGATGACCCGCGTGAGTGGTTGCCTCATGGCAACTATCTTTGTTAGCACCAGTGACCATACCTCCGCGTTTGCAATACCGTTTCCGAAAAAGGCCCCCAGGATTCTCACCGCCTCGCCTTCCTGTGCGACATGGACGTTCCTCGGGTAGTTCTTCCACGCACCTGTTACGCGGTACGTTTGGGCCATTTCTTCACGATATTCGGGCCTTCCAATCGGGATAATCTCAGTCTTACTGATATTAAATCTTGCTTTTGCGGCCGAACACCAGGTGTCCAAGACCTTCTGTAGTGCGTCGAAATCATCGTTCTCGGATAGGTATACTGTCGTGTCGTCCGCAAAAAGGACCGCCTTGAGAACCTCCGTGCATCTTGGGATGCGGAAACCTTCAATGTCAGATTTCCGAATCATCGCCGATAGAGGTTCGATGGCAAGGTCAAACAGGAGACATGATAGAGGATCGCCTTGCCTTACACCTCTATATATCCGGTATGTCTTGCTCAGGATGCCGTTTATCATAACTGCTGTCATAGCATTCCCGTACAGCGACCTTACCAACTGGATGAAGGTCAGAGGTATACCGAACCTCTCCAGAACCCTCCACAGGTAGTCATGAGCCACTTTGTCGTAAGCCTTCTCTTGGTCAAGGGCGACAATGGCTCCGTCCGCGTCGTTGATCTCTGCCCAATTCATCATCATCCTTGCTAGCTGGGTATGATTATGTATCTTCCGACCCGGCACAAAGCCGGCCTGCGCTTTGTGAATAATATTCGGCGCCACATCAGCCAGGCGCATTGCAAGTGCTTTACTCAGGAGTTTATAGTCCGTATTCAGCAGGGTGATAGGTCGGTAATTAACTACCCTGGTACGTTCACCTTTCTCTTTGTATATCGGAGCAATCCACCCTTGCGCAAAGTGCGTTTTCTGATCCACCCCGTTAGTTCTTATATCCTCGAAAACGGCTGTCACGAGCTTGACAATATTAAAGCTGGCGCGCTCTGGGAAACGGCTGTCCTCAACATATCTCGCGTGGAGAATCTTCCAGAACTCAAAGGGGATTCCATCCAGACCCGGCGCTGAGCCATTCTTCGAGAGGCGTAGAGCGCGAGCGCACTCTTCGTATGTGAAATCCGCGCCCAGATCATTTGCCTGTTGTGCTGAGACCTTTGCTTCAAGGCTGTCCAGGGCCTTCCGAATATCCGCCTCCCTCTCGCACGCCGGCTTCATGCCAGGTTCGTCACGTTGTACATTCATGTGGTGCGTGCGTGCCATTTCCGCCATCCTCACCGAGTCTGACTCGTAGATCTTTTCACCAGCCGTTCCAAACCGATCTTCGTGTTCGAAAGCGCTGATGATGTCTCTCGGCACGCATTCTTTATGGAGCTTTGACCAGTATTTCGTGGGCCTGTCTCCATAGATCCGGTGCGTGGCCCTCGAATTCTGTTGCTGCTGCTTATATCTTTGCAGCTTTAAATTGCGGATTTGCTTCGTTAAGAGTTCCGCTTCAGGGATCTTAGCATGGTCTGGCATATCGCGATTCGCTTTGACCTGCCTCAGGGCCTTCTCGCGTTGCCGGATCTCTGAGAGTAGTTTCGGTACTACTTCGCGCTCGCGTTCTCGGGCCATAGTCATTACGTCGGTCTTGAAGCTATAGAGAATTTCTTGCGGGTTTAAGGAGTCCGTCCTCCTTCCTGGTAGTTGGGCTCGCGCAAGTGCCTTCATCGCTTCCATACCCCTCTCTTTGATTTCCTTGGCTAACTTCTTGTCCCGTATAAGCTGCATCGGGAAAACCGGCCTGCCATGACCTACAAGAGGTGCGTTGTCAGGAGTAAGCTGAACTAGAATGAGGCTGTGGTCGGTTTTGACACCAGCCTCGCAGATCTTCCATTCACGCGCGCCGTCGAAGATACTCGGTGTCACATAGTAGCGGTCCAGTCGCGAGAAAGTGGCCTCCTTGCCGGAGCCTCTGTGGAAAGTGTATTCGCGCGCTGTCGGGTTCGTGACCCTCCAGCCATCCGCGAGCATCAGACCTAGGTCAAGTTTGAGGCTGTCGAGAGCTATGGTTGATGTATCCGGGCCCTCACCCATCGGCAGGCGATCGATAGTGTCTTCGACATTGTTGAAATCGCCCGCCATCAGATGCGGTTTCGGGCAGTTCGGGTTGTTCTCATAATAGGTGCGCATCTCCTCAAAGAAAGTCTTACGTTCCTGAGTACCTTGCGAGGTCGGTGCATATACGCAGAGGATGTGTCTCATGTCTCCACCCTGGCATGGTACTGCCACCTGAATCGCTCTTCCCGGTACGATTATCGTTGCTTTGGCATTCTTCGAACTTACATATCTTTCGTTCAAGACTATGGCTACGCCCTCTTTCTGCGTCGGAGCCTCAGGGTGCTGCGAGTGGAAGATTTTCAGTCTGTTGGCGAACATCTTATGGATGCCCGCCTTCCGTTCCTCAGTGAGGTGAGTTTCTTGCAGTAGAAGGACACCAATACGGTGTTCAGCCATCATTCTATAGATTCTTCCCCATTTGTTATCCGGGTGGTCTCTTATGAGATTCCCGAAACCGTTGATGTTTAACGAGGCAACCTGGAGCGCCGTCTTCCGCGCCTCTCTTTTCTTCTGCTTCTTTCGTTTCCTTCTCAGGGCGTTTCCGACCCCAAGGTCTTCAGGAGAGCTAGAAACCGTGCCTCCGTACCTGTCCTGACGATCATCAGCCTCATCACGGGCACGCGCGTTGTGAGTACCTCCCGCCAGGTCAGGGCGCATATTACCAGTACCAGACGTACTACCAAAGTTCGTGTTTTGAGATCTAAAGTGATTCGCAGTTGACAGTGTCGATCAAGATACAACCATTCCTTGATCCTAGACAGAGACCCTCTGTCAAGGCGGCAGTGCAATCCATCTGGCACACAGATGCTGGACAGAAAGCTTTGCATACGCGCGAGTTGCCGAGCCTGAATAGGCTCCCGCTTGCTGAGTTGCGCTAGGGCTTTCCTGTGCCTGAGCCAGTGTATTTGGGCCCTAGCGAGGCTTAGTATTCGTCGACGTTGAGACTGTGCAACGTCGTACAAACGCATGATCCGAGTGCCATGTCGGTGCGTTCCGTGCCGGGTTTGCCGTGCGTATTAACAGACTAGTGCCGCCGTCTGTCGGGTCGCCACCCAGTGTACGCCGAGATCACGAGTCAAGCAGAACTATCATTTCATAGTTTGGTCTTGAACCAGGAAGGCACTCACTAACACGCTCGCTCAGCAGTCAAAGAGTGGGGATGGGTTTATTAGTTCTTCGCCGGTATAGTACTTTCGTCACGAGTCCATTTAGCACGATTTACCACGTTCGCTGCTCCACTCAATTGCCTCTTTCAGTACCATGCGCCCCTCTTTGACGGCGTCTTCGGATGTCCTGCGCTCCTCATTCCGCCATATGTTCCTCGCTGCATCTGCGAGCCTCTCAGTAGAGCGCGTCCTCTAGTTCCATTTGACCCTTCCCAGCCACCGCGGTTTCCTCTTCCCCTCGGCGCAGGCGTCCTCGTATAACCTTGGCTGCTCGCCCACTGCTGTCCGCCCCGGCCGCGTCCCGCACCTCTCGCGCTCGTCTGCTCCGGCACCCAGTATTTCGAGTGGAGGCGTTCGCCCGCCAGAGGACCTTTCCAGCCCCGCATTCTCGGGAAAGGGCAGTCTTGGTCTTCGTGGTCGACCCCTCTGCATCCCCCGCACCAGAAGGACTTCCGCGCCGTTCCCGTACCGTTCAGGAAAATGTTGTAGCGGGCCGCGCGCATCTCATCCGCCCACTCCCTCCACTCGTCCATATCGTCGGTCGGGGGAAGGATGTACACATTCGCAACATAGCCATCCTCTTTGGTTTCCATGAATCGGACGTCGAGCGATTCAAGGACCTTTTCGACTCGTCTCGTCATCGATAGGTGAGCAAGTTGTTCGTTCGTTCTGACCAGATCAGCGAGTCTCTTCATCATGTACGGCGTTTTCAGAACGCTGAGGACCGCGGCCATCGTGGTTTTGACGTCTGGTCGCAGGAAACCCGCGAGACCGCATACAAAACGCGGATTTTCGGCCAGCTTTGAGTGCGTGATGACTGATACGCCGCGCGAGGATGCGACTTTGATTCTAACCATCTCCCAGACAGCTGCTTCCGACAGTCCTCGAACCGCCCATAGGAAGGGCAGATCTCGGGCTCTCATGTCGTGGCGCCACTCGGGGTCCGGCGGAACCACGTGGAAGCCGGATTCACCCGTCAGGTAGGTCGTTAACGCCGTGATACCCGCCTCGACATGGCGATTGATCTCCTGATTCTTAGTGTACTTGTAGTTGAACACCGTGAGGAGAAGCGTTGGTTCTTCATCCATCCAGACGTGGCGCATCCAGTCCGCTGACATGCCGGCATAGTGCTCTTCCGGGTCGCTGAGATGGATCGTCCACCGGTCGCTCTGCGGACTGTCGACAATCATCGGAATATCTTCCGACTCCTCCGCCTTCCTCAGCATCGTCGGGATCCTCGTGGTCTTCGCATCCTGCCACCATTCCGGCATGAGGCCGCCCCCGCGGACGTCCTCCCTCGGCCGATTGCCTTCCTCAGCATCGCCGTCCTCGCCATCACATCCCGCCCAGGCGTTGCGCGAGAGATCATCCATCTGCGTGCTCCTTTCATCCTCCATCTCCGGCTGGCTACGCTCGCGTTCACGCTCAGCATCGTGCTCGTCCAGGAGTGCTCGGCTGAGCGAGGGAAGGTACTCTTCCTGCCGTCTCGCGCTGCGCATGTATTCCCAAGCCTTTGTGTTTGGCACTGCAGAGAAGTGCGATCTCCTTCCCTCCTGGACGATTTCGTGCGTCTTGGCGTTGAACGCACCCGCCTGTCCTCGCCTCGCTTTGAGAGCGTGGCCTTCCTCGTCTCCTCTCCAGCCACTGGGGCGATATCCACTCCTCCAGAAGGCCTCCTGGTCACGGTTGCGACGTGTTGACTCCTCCTCTTCAAGATGCCCGTTCAGAGTCCATGCCGCTTGGTCTCCGGGACGCATCGTCTCGGTACGCCGACGCGAGGACATCGGCCTCTCCAGTAGCGCGCTCCCGTCCTGCTCCTCGTCGAGCTCCATCCTCACCTCAGCCCGACTAGCCTGCATTCTCGACTCCGTGTCGGATCTCAGGCGAGACTCAGTAGCGTTGTCCGGTGACTCTGCCTCAGGGGAGTCTATGCTCGACCCTCGGAGAGTGGGCGGACGTCCCGACACGTTCGCGAGGTCGTCGTGATGGAAGGAGTTGTGGTCGCGCGCATAAGGGGGACGCATTGGCGTCGACGTAGATACAGCAGCTGGGATACTAAATTTACGCCCTCCCGTTCCACTCATTCCTCTCCAGGGGTTCCTTATCATCTCCTTGATCGAAGGCAGCTTGGGTGAGGAGAGGTTTTCGCCGTTCATGAAGCGCGGCCGTCTTGCTGACCTTCTATCTTCCTCAGAGGCGACCGAACCCGCCCATGATCTCTTTCGGCCCGTTGGTTCACCATGAAGAAAGAGAGACGGTCCACGGTGCTCACTGAGATGCTCGTCGAGGAGTTCAAAACGTTCGCGGTCCTCTTGTACTTCCTTGGCGGTCCTGGTGCGATTGGCCTCCTGGTTCGGCGGGGGAGCGTCTTCCTCAACTTCGCCGTCCTCGTAGCGCTGGAATTCATGCTCATCGAATTGCGCGAAAGCCGGCGTGAAGGTCGGCGGGGAGCCAACAGCTTCCCAGAGCTTACTGCTCTCAGTGCTCGGCGCCCTTCGTCCTCCTTCTTGAGCAGCCTCGCGAGCATCCGAGGATACGGTCGTCGCCGTGCCGTGCGTCGTCGACGACGTCTGGCTGGAGTCCTTCGTCGCCTCCTGCCTCTTCATTGGCCCAACGTTCGAGGGGGTGAGGACTGAGCAACTCACCTGCGCAACGTCTATCGCAGGTCCTTCCTCGTTGATCTCCTTCGTCGCTCTCACCATCGTGTTCTCGTCCTCATGCACCGTCCCGGAGCCTCCAAGAGCGTCCATCTGCATGGGCACGAGTCGAGGATGCGTACCGTCAGCTCACGACGTTACGTCGCTGGCCTACAGCTCGAAGACGTGAACTTACAAGTCCTAGAGGCGCAGCTGGGGACCTATACGACCTTGACGTTCGTCTCGACAGCTTGACGCGATAGCCGTACGGCGGTTGGCTAGTTGAGCGGCAGGGGATAGGTGGGGCAGGGCAGTAGCGGTGATGCGCTGGCAGGGGATGGGTGAGGAGAGAGTGCGAGCAAGGAGTCGGCCTCGACTAAGGTGTTCAAACCTGAGGTTGTCGTTGTTTGTTTGGCCTGAATTCCTTTACGTTTCCCGCGCACGGCGCCCTACATCCAGAGCTACGTGGTGAGACGGCGCCAGCAGCATTTTGTCGGTAGGTAACGATCGCGACCTCGTCGCGGCCAGGACGGGCGCTTTCGTGGTTTTGCTAGTAGAAGGAGGTGATACTTCCCTAACCGCCCTCGGGCGTCAATCGGCATCATTTCACTCCCTGCCATATACGGTCATACATCTCTAGGTCCAGGGCGCCCATGACTCTTGTCCGCCCATCTCACCTTAAGCTCAGATCTTCTCTCCTCTCTGTCTCTCATTTGTCTCTAGCATTCGTCGCGTCTTTGGATACTTAGGCCCCTTGAGGCACCCGCCACTCCTTAATCGCTCACAGAGACGTTCAAGACTCGTCGCGCGACGCAGTAGACCTTCCTTTCCTGCCTGACAGCTAATACGTACTTCTTTCGAAAGTTCGCCGCTCCGAGGATTCAGAGTAGAGACTTTAGGCGTCGTCAGGTACGCCTTCGCACGTCAGTTGCCGCGTCACTTACACCCATCATGCAGATCCTTGCAGAGACAGCGGCTCGTCTGCAGGAGTTCTACGCGCTCTCGCGCTCACGCTCGCCGCCCGCATCCCTCGCGCATCGATCTGTCTCGATAACTCTCTTCGTTGGTCCGACAACTCTGCGATTGCACCCAGCATCTGTCCCCTCCAGACGATTCCTCCGATCTCGCCATCTACACGTTCTTTCCTCCTTCAGTCTGCTTCCTCGGCCACGCGCAGCACCTCCGTTCTCGCGTCTCGCCATAGCGCCGCTTGCTAGTCTGTGAGTCCTTCACCTCATTTCTCTTTCTCTTTCTGCTGCGTCGCGCTTTGCACGCTTCCATACCGTGGTCACGTAGAGGAACTCACTTCCCCATGTTTATGCTCATCAGTGCTTCGTCGCCTTGAACGTCGGGGTCCCTTTGCTCCTACGGCGCAGTCAGATAGCCATGACGTTACCACGGAGGTCGTCTTCGGCACTTACGTCTGCAGCCGCTCTGTTTTCTGACAAGGTATGTGTTTCGTCTTGCTCCTACTTCCTTCGTTGCTTGGTTGACTTTACTACAGACTCCAGCATTGTCTCTTTCGCAATACTGGCCGCTGACATGTCGTTCGCATGCGCGCGCTTGAAGAGTCAACGCTCAGCTCCTCCGGAAACCATCGTCGCCGGCAGACTATTAGCAAGACCTCCCGGATCGGCCGTTGTCGCATAGTATGTCTCTTTGCTTCCTGTCCGTAGTGTACTGCGAGCTAATCTAGTATCCTTCATACTTGAGCCAGTAGTGCATCGCGAAAGTTCCGTTCTCGCCCTGTACGTCCTCCACGCTCATCATCTCCTTCTTCTCTCCCCGGGCTGACCGTATGCGGAAAGATCCTACTCCCCTGCTCCTCGTCGGCGCGAGTCTACACGTCTCGCCACTACACAGCCCTCTCCTACTATCGCCAGCCCACGTACAGCATCCCCGCGGCAGCTCGCCTATCCATTCCTTCGTCGGGACCGGCCTGCCTTCATCGATCCTCCTGACCGTTACGTCCGGCACGTAAGGTACGTCCAGGTCGACCAGGCCCACCGCGTTCCCTTTGCATGTGTTGAAGATCGATGCTCTCGCCCATCCCTCTCCCAGATCGGCAATCCCAATCACGATTCCACAGACATGCGGGTCATAGGGCTCGTAGCTGTCGATCGTCGCCACAGGTACGGGGTCTTTTGCTCGCGGCATTGCGAGGAGTCTGACCTTTTCTCCTTCGCGTAGCGGTCTCGACGGTTTCAAGTTGGTTCCGTACACATGCGAGCGCACCTCCTGCCCGTCCGGTCTTTCGTGCGGCAGGCCGTATCCTATCCACCATGCGCAGACCATCGTCATCTCGTCCTCGCCGTCCCTCGTGTGCGTCTTCCTCCTCTTCCGCTCGTCTCTCCCTCCCCTCTTCCCCTCGTATTGCGCCATCATTCCCGTCCCCTCGCCGGGATTTGTGCCTCCCTCACTACGTCTGCCAGCACAGAATTTTACGCCGTGCGGGCTTAAATGGTTTTGTGGTTTTGACGTCGTGAGGTGTGGCTTTGCAACTCAGTGTTGCTCGTGGGGTGTCGTACAGATCGTGAGGGTTCGTGTGGTTCGTGTGGTTCGTGTGGTTCGTGTGGTGGTCTACGTGGATTGCGGGGTTGTTCGGACTGTTGTTTCGTCGCCGTCGGTATGGCGGATACGTCGACGGCACGAGGCAGGGAGAGCAGAGTATGGGATGGAGAGTATGGGATGTGACCTTTGGGTGTGGTCGTGGTGTACTGTTAGACGTGTCGTTCGTTTATTGGTTGCTATGCAGCGTTTTTATGGTGAAGGAGACGCGCAGTCAAATGAAAGAGTGTATGTGGTCGTTCAATCGCATGTTCGAAAACGAGGGGGGGCAAAAGGCATGCTCCTCTGATGCGCACAGTCTTTAATGTCCTGAGTTGCATGCAGTACACGCCGCACCTCATCCTGCCTACTGATCACGCCATGTCGCAGGGCTCTATCATTGGCCATTGCTATCTTACGCGGCGTATATTTGTCCCGTTGTTATCATACACGACGTAGATCGTATCATCATGATCATGCGGAACGGCACATATCACTTCCGTCTCACTATCTTGCCTAGCCTCATCGCTCTCCGCGGCCTCTGATACTTGTCTCTAGCCGGCTGCTTCTCTTTCCACTTTGTCGTTGTTGCATATGGATCCGCCAAAACGCCTCGCGCGAGGATCTACTATCATCCGCCTACTCCCCGCCCCTTGTTTGCTTCCGGGGCTCTAGCTCGCACATTGTGCCATTTTCGTTGAGAGGTATGTGTAGCGTGCCGTTTCTTTCATGCCCAGGGCATTAACCCAGTTTCACTCTTCCGTGCAGGACGGGCGCTTAGAGAGTGCCAGCGCATGCGGCTCAGATGCTCTCATTCCTCATAAATCTCTATCACATTGCGTCTCAGGTCTATGGCCTGGACCCCGGAGCTCGTTCGTTCTCTTCTATGATGCACACGGCCTATGTATTACCACACGGTTTGGCTGCTCCAGTAGCCATTGACCGTGGGAAAAAGTTGATGGTGGCGGTATTGGGGAGAGGAGCGTCCGTTCCTTCACATTTTCACATCTCTCGGCCTCTCGTATCTGCGGCACAGCTGCAAGAACCCCGTACAATTCGACAAGGAGTACTTCGCGACGCAAACGATTGACAACGTCACCCGGGCATCGGCACTCAAGGAGCGCTGCATGAGGCATGGCCGCCTGTTCGTATCTGTGGAGGGCAATGCCAGGTTGGAATTCCTCAAGGAGACGCGGAAGAAGCTGCCCCGTAGCCGAATTGTGGTGACAAGGCTGGTGGCACACCCCATCGACCGCGTTTTCACATCGTGGCTCGCGTTGATTAAGGAGCGCTATGCCCCGGAGAAAGAGCTCGACGCACAGTCCCCCCCGATGATACCTCGGCCAGTGGCTCCTTCTGCCAAGGAGAACGTCTCCCCTCGCAAGGCGTCGGCTGCGCATCGGGCTCACGCATTACCACTCGCTTGCCTCGAGTTGAATGTTGACGTCCCTTTCTCCGAATCATTCGACTCTGATGATGACGAGGACTCTGAAGTCGCACTTCACGATGCGATGATTGAGATCCTGTCAGACGCCATCGAGCATAGCTTCTGGCCCCCGCTGGACAAGACTCTGGACCAATTGGAGGTGCAGGAAGAGGAGCTGGAGAATGACAAGCTAGAGGAGCGACTCGAGGTGCGGCAATGTCTGAGCGATGACGAGGACGACAACAGTCCTTCGACTGACTGCGACCGTCCCAACAAGAGGCGCAGGATAGGTTAAGCTTGCGGCTTCTCGTGACTGCACAAAGTTCAGTGTAACTTATGATATCAGCGTTGTCCTTGATGTATTGTACGCATACTATGATACTTGAGCAGCTCCTTTGTTCTGTCCGTGCAGCTTGCAGAATCAAAGCACGCTGGGCCCGCGGGCGTCTAGGTTGCCTTTCTCAGCCTTAGCAGACCTTCGAGGCGTGCGAACATTCGCCTCCTGCATCTTTGACCGTCACGATAACGTCGCATGCTTATGAACTTAGACAACTGCTCCTACTATCACCTGGATGTCTCGCATTCAGTCCTCCACCAATACTCTATGCCATTGAGTCCGCTGCGCAAGGATACAGTACCACGGTGTGACCGTTGTCGCTTGCCCGGAGCCTGCCGGATGGGGATTGTCTCTTCAGCGAAGCACCCTCCCTTCACACACCCTTCACGCGGATCCGTATAAGTACTCCGTCCACGAGAGTGGCCCCAGTCCAGGCTTTGCTCTCGACGCCCACCTTCGCCTGTGCGACCATGGCCATGTTCAAGTCGCTCACCTCCGCCGCCGTCGCACCAGGTAAGCGATGCCATGCAGTCCTCTTAACAATCGTCTGTTGACCATGCATATAGTCAATCCGCCCAGCAATCCTGAGGACGCGACGAAGCAGGCATTGCTCGCGGTGGTACAGGTTTGGCTGGATCGTCTGTCGGCCATGTCAATTGTGGTAAGTACTTCGGATTTAGTCACTTTCGTTCCTTGATGCGCCACATACCCGCCGGGGCGTGCAAGCATCATACGGTAATGAATTTATCGTATGGAGATGATATAGAGCGCATATACTGACCGCTCGTACGCATATACCCATCCAGACGTCGTTCTTCGTCTCCATTGACAGCATGCTCTATTCCTTCCCCGCGCGCCCGGACTCGAACGAGTGGTCAGCCACGGACACGCTCATAATTGCGAGCTTGGGCGGCGCAATCATTTTCCATGTCTGCGCATGTGAGTGGCGCCAAGCACACGAGCACCCTCTTGACGTCTGACGCACCGCTAGCCATCCTTGCATATATCGGCTCCTTCGTTCTCATCCGCTACCGCCTCGCGGACGCAGAGAAGACGGAACAGGATACTGAGAGCGCCGCCCCCAAGATGTCAGTCGACACAGCTCGCAAGCAGTTCCGTGCCGGCATGCAAACACACTCTCCCGGCCCCGTCCTCTCGGCGATGACGACTCCCACCGAGATCGTCCGCGACATCACATGGGAGGCATACACGGACCTCCGCTCGCTCATCTCCGTCAGCCAGGTGCATCCGTTCGCGTGGTTGTGCGGCGTGGTGCGCAAAGCTGGCTTCAGAAAAGACCCCGAGGCTGCTGGTGCTGACGACGCGGTCGTAAAGTTGAACTCAATGGTGCTCATGCTGACGCGCGTCCACACCGTGACGGTGGTCATGGCCATTCTCGGGTTCATCCTCGCGTTGTTGGGTACCATTGCGTACTTCTGGACGGAGATCCCGAGGACTCTTGGTATCTTCGCTAGCGCATGCCTAGGAGGATGTCTGTTTGCTGGCGCGATTGCTGTGCTCTAGACCAGTTATGAAGTAACAGTGTCCCATTTCTTGTACCATCCTGTATCAATGCAAATTGGCGCATCATCAGATTCTCGAGGTCGTAAGGAGTAATTTTCTGCGTGCCACTGATATCCATGCCATTGGTATCAGCAGCGGAGGTAAATCAGTCGAAACGCCGAGGTGAGTTCGGCACCAAAGCCCAGACGCCAACCATGACAGCCATCATCGAAACAACACTATAGCAAGGTAAGCCCAGATCCGAACATCAGGAGGATAGTAGAGCCACTTACACAGGCTGCAACACCTTGATCCCGACCTTGGACGCAAGTGCACCCGTGACGAATGGCAAGAACGCCGACCCCGACTGCCCAATCGCCGCAATCCAGCCAATGCATCCCGAGAGGAGGTAGGGCGGGAAGACGCGCCGGGTATGGCTCATCACGAGTGGGTACATGGGACCCAACAGCATGCCGACGCCTGCGACGGCCACAGCGCCGCCGACGAGCGAGGGCACGAGCCATACGACGATCTCCAGCCTGCGTGTAGCGTAGAGAAGTGAGTGCTCTTGTAGAAAGTCATGGGAGAAGGTAAGACAGATGCGTACGCAATGCAGAGGATGCCGTAGAGGAAGATTGCGCGTCTCTCGCCGACCTGTTGTCAATGCGTCAGTGAGTGTCTCTGCGCCATAAGGCATGCATGGAGGGGCGATACGTACGAGTTTGTTGACCCCTAGTAGGGCGATGCGACCCACCATCAGTCCTGTCATGACAATGAGAACGAGTCCTCCAAGCATGACAACAGTGTGGGACATACCGCCGAAGAACCCGGACGAAATATACCCGGACGAAGAGCCGCCTCCGCGCAGGTCGATAATATACGTGACGATCCATCCGCCGAGCGTGACCTCGGTGCCGACGTAGATGAGAATGAACAGCGCGATGAGATGGACGTCGCGCAGGCGCATGATCTGCTGGTACTTGCTGCCGCTTAGGCCGTTGTCGCGGTCGTTCGCAGTAGGAGGTATGCCTATCTCCGTCAAGAGAGCTGGAGGTCGAGGTCGAGGTCAGCCGTGCTGCAGTGAAGCGCTAGTAGATGATGGGCGGAAACGCACCTTCGAAGGTCCTGAACTTGTAGACAGAAGCGATCGCGCAGATGTTGATGAGGGCCAGTCCGAGCGAGACCAGATAGTGGAAGGACCAGCGCGGCAGCTGGGAGAATTGTGTGGCGACGAGCGGGGCCGACAGCGCACCAGCCCCTGCGAATAACACACACAATGAGCGTCGATCATGAGCAGCTCGCTGAGCTTTGTAGGGAGTGGGAGTATGGCCCACCATAGCATGCATGCAGCACGGCGAGTCGCGTCGAGACATGCTGCTTGAGTCCGGCCACGAAGGTGTTGGCACCTGAGAGCTATCGCGTCCGTTAGTACTTTTCATGAAGCATAGACTCGTAGAGCATAACGCACCTGCAGAGCTATGCCGAGACCCATGAAGAACTGCCCGAGTACGAAAATCGGGAACGGCGGTGCTGGAGCCTCAAGCGCATATCCGATCATTTGAGATACAGCGCCTGCAAATCAGTCAGGCTATGATCCCTTCGTTCCAGTGAGGAAGCTAGGTAGTACCGACAAATAACACCTGCGGTGCAAATCTGTATGAGATATGCAAGATGTGACTCCGAGAGAGTACAAGCGTACCTTGCCGAACCCGAAGCGATCCGTGAGGTAGACATTTAAAGCCGCAGCGACAGCGAACCCCTGCATAACGAGACACGTCAGCATGCACCTGAGATCATTCGCGACCGCACTCCGCAGAACGGCACTTACAAGGAAGTTGAACACGAAGATCAACGAGACGATAGCGAACCCTATCTGCGCTCCCGACACCGTCAGCACTTCCCAGTATGCTGACGACAGCACAGAGTCCAGACGCACATTATACGCGACCTGGATGCGCGGCAACAGCGGACCAGTAGTCCCGTCGTTCCAACCAGCGAGGAACATCATCGTCAGCGCCGTAGCATACATGACGTGCGCCCGGAACGGCAGTCGTGCGAAGTTCGATTCTGAGTTCGTAGTACCCTGCGGCGCGGACATCTGGGATGAACGCTCCGCATCGACCGCTTGCTGCGTGACAAGCACGGGCAGCGAGACAATCGAGCAATGAGCCTGGGTATCGAGTGGCTCTAGGGCGATGTCCTCTGGCTGGTTTTGGCTTCGAGTTGGGGGTCCCTGGAAGCTGGGAGCTCCTTTGTAGTGGAGGTGCGAGACAACGTCCGCTTGCCTAACGATTTCCACACTGTGGGTGAGCTACCATCGACTGCATGTTTGAGCGAGGAAAGTCATGAGGCACGTACTCCGAGTCGTTCATCTTCAGTATTGAATATGGGCTTCCGGTGGATCTACATTTATATTTGATGTAAGTCAGGCGGATTGCACATGAGGTAAGTAATGTGCTCCTGGAGACTCGCACTTACAGCTTACACCCCCGTACACCTCCTAGTCGGATGCTTATCGTATGGGGAGGAGAAGGGCAGAGTAGTGATGTGGTCAAAGGAAGAGGACGCCGGGATTTCGCGTAAGGGGGCGTCTTGATAACTCCGATGATTCTCCGAGCGAGCCTTAGTCACTGACTCGCTGCCGGGTACAACCTGGTACAACAGACTGCCGACAATCAATAGTGTAGAGTACACTTTGCGAAGTTCGACATTCGTGGCAGGTTCCAGAGCACTATGTGGACATGTGAGTTACGACTGCGCGGTGGCTTTGTGGAACATGGTATACTAGCCTTAGAAGTCGTACCCGTCCGAATCATAATACTATACACGAAAAGAGACATACACATATGTCCAACTAAAGCCAGACTGGCGCACTGCGGGGGTGGGTATAGACGTATGTATCACGCCGTCGCGACGCCAGTCACTGGACGCCCTCCTCAGCTCTAGCTGCTCGCATGGCTACTCTGACCTCGGACTCGGTCGGCACAGCGAGTGTGGACTGCTTCGTCGGGATTTCCACCTTCTTGTCCTTGAGCAGCTCTCGGAACGACCGCACATCGTCCTCGTCACTGCATGCAGATGCCACCGTATCAGCAGCGACCCATACGGTGTGAGTAATCAGAGATGCCTACGTTATGAGACCGCGGTCGAGTTGGCTCTGCGTGAGTTCTCGCAGGTACGGAAGCAGAAGTGCGTCGTACTTCTGCGTCCCCTTGTACTAGCAGCGACCGTCAGCCACGATTGTCACGAGCACACGAGAAACAGGGCGAATACTCACCGTGAGCATGACGGGGTCTGTCTCAAGGTGCACCTTCTCCAGCAGGGCCGGCACGAGAGGGCTGTCCGCAAAGTCTTCGATCTTGCGCAGGATCGGATGTCTGTGCTAGCTCGTTAGTGCATCGACTTCCGGGTCTACGGCGGTCACTCACACTCCGAAGATAATGGCGTTGGTTCTTGGGAGCTTGCGGAAGGTCTGGTGGTCGATCCGCAGCCAGAAGTCCTTCGGATGTATCTCAGGATTCGCCGGTGCGGAAGCGACATTGTCTGGGGCAGAAGTGAGCCTCGAGGTGCGCAGGAGGTCGGAGTCTGCGATCTGAGGACTCACGCCAGAATAGGTTGCGGTCGTCTGTGATCATCCAGCTGGACCGCTCGAACGGCTGGTCGGGCTTGAAGCGTTTGAGCGTGCGCTCGACGCTTACGAGGAGCTTCTCGTTGAAGTAGGGCACCGGTGCATGGAGGACCTTAATAGGTTTGCCTATGGTCTCCGAAAGGAGGTAAAAGCCTTGAGACGTGTCAGCTGACAATCACGGCTGCTATTTGCGCTGGCATACTCACCTGGGAATCCTATGAGGCCGCCGACGAGATAGATCTGCCCGTCTTCCCGCTCTCTGCCCATCAAGAAGTCATCCTGGACCAGCCTACAGAAGTATGAGGACGCGCACTATGTCAGGACGTGCAATTTACCGAGCGATCACACGCAGTGCATCGACGCCTCGCTTCTTGCTCAGGCCTTCGTGCCGCTCGTCCATCACATGGTTTGTGATCGTGTCGTATTCTTCGCGAGTGAATAGCGTTGGATATCGTTTCGGAAGGTAGTCAACAAGCTCCATTAGGAGCTCCCCGGATGCTTCGTCGTTGTCCGGCAGCGAGTCGATGACGACCTTGCCTGTACGGTATTCATGAGTTTGGGACATCGTGCAGTCAGGTCGACAGACCTTGTTCCTTGATAACCCGTGCCTTCTCGTCGAGATACCACTTGTACTCCTTGTCGATTTCGATCCAATGGTTCACATGCATGGGCTGATGCGCCATAGTCTGTCCGCGCGCCTGAAGTTAGACATGGCGAGCAATGGTAGTTGTGCTACGTACCTGGTAGTATGGATGGCGCACTGTCTTGTTCACATACACAAAGTTGCGCGAAGTGGTCTTCTCCAGATCAAACTCGGTCAGAGGATCGGGATTCGGGAGTGACGACCCTGGCTGCAGGACGATCTCCTCCTTTGCACTCGCAAACCCTTGAGGCGTACCAGGAGACTTCCCATACGACCCTCTGAAGCGAAGATAGAGCCAACAGAGGAGACTTGCGACGAGGACCGCGCCGCCTGCCAGTATGGGACCATTCGACATGCTGGCGTGTGGGTGAGTCTGTCCAAGCTCCAACCCTGCGAGTCCCATTCAGGCCGAATCTTATCACGAGGGCTCGTGGGCTAGAACCGCGATAGCAGCCAACTTATGGACTTCCTCCGCCATGTGGCATATGCACAAGATTTCCCATGAGTAAGTCCCTTCCAATCTGAGTCGGCCGCTCTGCAGTTGCTGGTCTCACTGCGTTGGATCTGCTCCGAAGGCTGGAAGCTCCTAAACCGTAGACGTAAGCAGCCGAGTCGTTATCCTGTCCAGGTAAATATCAGACCCTGTCACGAACTCATCTCGTGGAATGATCACGTAACGAACGTCACACACGGTGCTCGGTCTGCAACGCATGAGATTGCGGCATGGCGATGCATGGTGCTCAAGCCGCAGAGAGACGTCCTTGGAGGTCCGGACGACTTCGAGGTCGTTAGCGGCAGATCTGACGACGACGGCCAGAAGTACACCGGAGGGCGCGTGCTCAAGGTCATGCAGGCC
>WJSG01024741.1:0-16831 GCA_016618145.1 Sanghuangporus lonicericola | reverse complement strand
CGGATGTCTGCTTCATCGAGGGCGTGCGTACCTCCGAGCTGCTCAAGTCGACGGTAGCGGCGCTCGCGCCGAAGCCGGTGCTCGTCAATGTCATCTCGGGTGGCCTCACGCCGTCCTTCACGACGAAGGAGGCTGAGGAGTACGGTGCGAAGATCATCAGTACGTCTGCTGCCCCGTATTTGTTGCACCGTTCGCTGAGTTGAGCCGTTTTATAGTCTTCTCGCTTGTGAGTTGCGTCGCAGCCGTTCACGGCATTCGAGCTGCGATGGCGTCGCTCAAGAAGACTGGCACGGACTTCTCGAGCGCGAAGGGGATGGACCCGAAGGCGTTCTTCGAAGTCATGGGTGAGCTACTTTATTTGTTGCGCTAACAGGAATGCCTTACTGATGTCAATTACCACAGGCCTCAGCGATGTCGTCAAGCTCGATGCTCAAGCAGGCGGCAAGGCGTTCGAGGTTGTATAGAGTGGCTGTGCCGTGGTTCCATGTTCTCTTCCTCCCTGTTCCCGCATCAACTCCCCGCTATACCGTCGGGATTAGAGCTCCCTGCAGCACAAATCTGGTCGTGTAGTTATTTCCACTCTCAAATTTTGGGCTTTCGTAGTGTTGTCACATTCCCCACGCATTGTTGTACGGCAAACCCACATTCTTGTACTACCCTAGACAACATGGATTATACGGTTTCACTCTCATCTCATGCCTGGAGATGCAAACGAGCTGTTCATCAGATCAATTTCAGTTCGCGCTTATATGATCCAAGTTCTCGTGGTCATTCTCAATAAATTTGTGCGCAGTATGTAGCGCTCATGAGTCAAATTGGACACGATCGACGATCACAACAGGCTTTCGGCCAGCTCAACGAATACCACCGCCGCACTCTGCCCAGCAAACCATCGGCTCTCACTCGAGACGTGTACCATACGGTATCATGGCCTCAAGCCTCCGCCGGGAAAGCTTCAGCGCGCCCAGTGCTATAGCGCTGTCGAACTTCGATTTCGCTTCCAATCTGATGCCTTCCCTCGCCGCCTGCGATGCCTGCTCTTCTCGCTCCTGGTCCCGGTCAAACCTTGCTTGACAGTACTCATCTTGCGCAGCCGTTGGCCTGGGAGCCTCATTGTGACCTGGTGGCCTCCTCAGTTGTTCATAACTGGTATACTCGACTTTTTACGAGCAGACGCTCCAGCTTGGGCTTGCATGCCAGCCTGTTGTCCCCCACCCGGGCCATCCGAGACTCACTAGCTAACTCAAGACGAAGGAGATCATGCAGGGAGTCTTCAGAGCGAATGGGCCCTCAGGTGCGTATCCGCCACCTATAGATCAATAGAGAGGGTGTTCAATACTGTGATGTGTCTGGTGTGCAGCCCTTCCGATTCATCGCCCGACGATCCTACATGAGACGCAGCACTTTGTAGAGGAGCCTGGCTCTATGACAGTCTCTCCCNACGATCCTACATGAGACGCAGCACTTTGTAGAGGAGCCTGGCTCTATGACAGTCTCTCCCGCGCAGACCGTGGGCTTCATTCCAAGTGCTCGTCTTCCCGGGTCGCGGCGTCCCACTGAGTCAAACTATCCCCCTTACCCATATCCCTCATACGTTGGTAACGGGCTCAACGACTCGGGTGCCCAGCGCAATTGTACGTATATCACGACCATACTGTCTGAGTTGTGACGCGACGGGCACGTTCCCCAATGTAGGGACGCAAGAGGATCAAGATCAGTACGATGAGAAAGCGCGGAAGAAAGCGATGGATGAACTTGTGCAGTCCTGGATGGACCGCTTGCAGCTTATCAGCGTGATAGTGAGTCTTGCTTCTACGGAGACTTCCAACTCGTAGCGATGTGCGCCATATCCACTCCCCGATCGATGTGTGCCGGTGAAAATGAGCAGGACTGAGCACACACCCATTCACAGACTACATTCTTCGCTGCCATCGAGGCCCAGCTCCTAGGCATCACGACACCCGACAGCGCAGACTCGGATCCGCGCGTTGACCAAGCTGCCAATGCTGCCCTCGCGGGTGCTCTGGTGGTACACGTCTCTGCAGCGATCATGTCCTTCTTCGCTGCGTTCTTCCTCATTCGTTACAAGCTCTCCATGGCCAAGCGTGAGGAGCGCAAGATCGAAGTTGCCCGCCACAAAGACGGGGTTGACACCGTCTCGAGCTCCTCCGTCTGGTCTTCAAACCCGCACCTCGAACAGGTCGGCCCCTTCCGCCGAGGGCAGCCGCCGACACATCTGCTCGACCATCTACACTCGCTCTGTATGTGGCTTTCTGCCACGGGATTCGTCCTTGCCTTGGTAGGCGTAATGTGCTTCGTCTGGACCCGCCTCGCCCGGAGCGCAGGCGCATTCGCCTCAGGGTGTTTGGCGGCTTGCCTTGTCTCCGGAGTTGCGGCGGTCTTCTGGCCCGCGTCTTCCATACACCGAAAGTCAAAGACGTCATAGTCACAGGAACATATCGGACAGTTATACCCTTATACCCTATGTATGTCTTGAGCTCTCTCTCGCTAACATGTCTGTGACTGATGGGCACTTCTAGTTGTAGCGACTTTGCTTTCCAAGTACGAATGTAAACTTTCAACTTCGCGTGTGTTCGCTTCTAGTGTTCGACTCTCGAGATGGGGTTCTTGCGACACATACGGCGATGCACGCTTGCTGCAAGGTTCATGACGGCCTTCGGGCCGTCTGTTGTCGCCAATCGATATCTAGACAAAGCTGACTTTGCATCGGACACCCTCAAGCGCTCATATGGAAACCAAGCGCCTCCGTTCCTCTCTTGAACTCTGCAAACCTTTCCCGAGTCTCGACCCATCTCACTTCCACCGTCCTCCCTTGCTCACTACAACACATCTGCCCCACACAGTATGGAGAGAGTATATCGGTTCCCCGCTGCCGCTTTCCTCGACACATTCGCCCCCGATCAGTCCACCCCGAGCGCCGACCACCAGGCCCAACAACCACTGCACACGCCGAAGCACACTCAAGCTGCTCGTGACTTTGATGAAGTTGACATTGGAGAACCCGACGACCTATGGGATTACTCCTTTGTGCGTCCCAGATCATCAATTTCTTCCCTGTGACCGCTAACAACGTCTAACCACCATAGGTCGAGGCGTTCAACACCATCAAACCCACAATCTGTCCCGAACACACTCTGGTCATGTCCAAAGACGGAGAAGACATGTTCGGTGCCCTCTACAACGACGGCGACGACGTGCCAGACGACAACACCGATGCAGTATGGGGCCTCATCGAGGCTTGCGTCCTCTTCTTCGAACAGGACGATGACCCGTTCGCACCGGACGACAGTACACGCCGCATGTCTAAAGCCTTTGCTCGGGCCCACGACGAGAACCGAGCCTACGTATCGATATTCGTGTCGCGCGTGCTCTCTCGACAGCAGCACACCCACCTATTCCTCGTCGTTGTTTGCGGCGCCAGCGCCCGCATCGTCCGCGCCGACCGCGAAGCGTTCTTCGTAACGCATCCATTTACCTACAAGACCAGCCCTACACAGAGCATTCTCCGTGAATTCTTCCGACGGTTCACGGAGATGGATCGAGCCGAACGCGGTATCGACACCACCGCGAAGTTGCTGAGATGCAAGCGCGGGACCGGGTACACCAGCGAGCGGATCTCGTTCATGCGCCAGATGGCCAACGGCACACTGGACGGAGCAGCGGATCATGCGCGGATGTGCTTCGAGGAGAGCTTGGACGATGACTGGCCGTGGTACTCCGTGACGGTCCAGGGGCTCGAGTTCCTCATCGCGAAGCCCGCGGCATACTCCGATAACCCCAGTCGTGCATCCCGCGGCTACATTGCACTATGCTACAGCATGGGCCCCCACCACGGCACGTTCGTCTGGCTCAAGGATACCTGGCGCAGGATCCTGGATGACGAGTACGAGCAAGAGGGCGCCGTGCTGTCTGACCTCAACCGGCATAGGGTGGAGTACGTACCGACGCTGGTATGTCACGCAGACGTGTCCAGCCACCGTCTTGATGTCAAGGGGACGCTTGCTCGTCTGTGCAAGCAGGGGCCGAAGCCTACGAGGTCCCGGGTTGAGCGAGTCCACTACCGGGTGGTCACACAGGAGGTCGGACTGCCGGTCGACGAGTTCAGGAACAGCAGAGATCTCGCTGTCGTGTTCCGCGATTGCTTGGAAGGTTCGTCTGGCAGGCGTTGTCTTTTCTTCGTTTGAGAGGCTGACCTTTACACAGCACATCGGAGTGCATACAAGCGGGCGAAAATCCTACACCGTGATCTCAGCGAAGGGAATCTGCTGATGGTTCCTTATGATGCCTACTTTGAAGACGGTGCCGGTATCGCGTACAGAGGAATGCTCATTGATTGGGAGTACGGTGAACGCGTATCCAGACGATCCGCTCCGGGCTTCGTCTACCGCGTTGCTCGTCGAGTGAGTGACACTATAGCCTATGCACTGGTCTAGTTACTAGATACTGATATCCGCTGTGATACAGGGAACCTGGGACTTCTTGTCCGTCAAAGCGCTGAACCACCCGGAGGACCCTGTCATGCCAGCGGACGAGTTCGAGTCGTTCCTTCACATCTTCACATCTCTCGGCCTCTCGTACCTGCGGCACAGCTGCAAGAACCCCGTCCAGTTCGACAAGGAGTACTTCGCGACGCAAACGATTGACAACGTCACCCGGGCATCGGTACTCAAGGAGCGCTGCATGAGGCATGGCCGCCTGTTTGTATCTGTGGAGGGCAATGCGAGGTTGGAATTCCTCAAGGAGACGCGGAAGAAGCTGCCCCGTAGCCGAACTGTGGTGACAAGGCTGGTGTCACACCCCATCGACCGCATTTTCACATCGTGGCTCGCGTTGATCAGGGAGTGCTATGCCCGGGAGGAAGAGCTCGACGCACAGTGCCCCCAGATCGTACCTCGGCCAGTGGCTCCTTCCGACAAGGAGAACGTCTCCCCTCGCAAGGCGCCGCCTGCGCATCGGGCTCACGCATCACCACTCGCTTGCCTCGAGTTGAACGTCGACGTCCCTTTCTCCGACTCATTGGACTCTGATGATGACGAGGACTCTGAAGTCGCACTTCACGATGCGATGATTGAGATCCTGTCAGACGCCATCGAGCATAGCTTCTGGCCCCCGCTGGACAAGACTCTGGACCAATTGGAGGTGCAGGAAGAGGAGCTGGAGAATGACAAGCTAGAGGAGCGACTCGAGGTGCGGCAATGTCTGAGCGATGACGAGGACGACAACAGTCCTTCGACTGACTGCGACCGTCCCAACAAAAGGCGCAGGATAGGTTAAGCTTGCGGCTTCTCGTGACTGCACAAGATTCAGTGTAACTTATGATATCAGCGTTGTTCTTGATGTACTGTACGCATACTATGATACTTGAGCAGCTCCTTTGTTCTGTCCGTGCAAGCTTGAAGAATTAAAGCACTGGGCCCGCGGGCGTCTAGGTTGCCTTTCTCAGCCTTAGCAAACCTTCGAGGCGTGCGAACATTCGCCTCCTGCATCTTTGACCGCCACGATAACGTCGCATGCCTATGAACTTAGACAACTGCTCCTGCTATAACCTGGATGTCTCGCATTCAGTCCTCCACCAATACTCTATGCCATTGAGTCCTCTGCGCAAGGATCTAGTACCACGGTGTGACCGCTGTCGCTTGCCCGGAGCCTGCCGGATGGGGATTGTCTCTTCAGCGAAGCACCCTCCCTTCACACACCCTTCACGCGGATCCGTATAAGTACTCCGTCCACGAGAGTGGCCCCAGTCCAGGCTTTGCTCTCGACGCCCACCTTCGCCTGTGCGACCATGGCCATGTTCAAGTCGCTCACCTCCGCCGCCGTCGCACCAGGTAAGCGATGCCATGCAGTTCTCTTAACGATCGTCTGTTGACCATGCATATAGTCAATCCGCCCAGCAATCCTGCGGACGCGACGAAGCAGGCATTGCTCGCGGTGGTACAGGTTTGGCTGGATCGTCTGTCGGCCATGTCAATTGTGGTAAGTACTTCGGATTTAGTCACTTTCGTTCCTTGATGCGCCACATACCCGCCGGGGCGTGCAAGCATCATACGGTAATGTACTTATCGTATGGAGATGATATAGAGCGCATATACTGACCGCTGGTACCCATTCAGACGTCGTTCTTCGTCTCCATCGACAGCATGCTCTATTCCTTCCCCGCGCGCCCGGACTCGAACGAATGGTCAGCCACGGACACGCTCATAATTGCGAGCTTGGGCGGCGCAATCATTTTCCATGTCTGCGCATGTGAGTGGCGCCAAGCACACGAGCATTCCTGTTGACGTCTGACGCACCGCTAGCCATCCTTGCATATATCGGCTCCTTCGTCCTCATCCGCTACCGCCTCGCGGACGCAGAGAAGACGGAACAGGATACTGAGAGCGCGGCACCCAAGCTGTCAGTCGACATAGCTCGCAAGCAGTTCCGTGCCGGCATGCAAACACACACTCCCGGCCCCGTCCTCTCGGCGACGACGACTCCCACCGAGATCGTCCGCGACATCACATGGGAGGCATACACCGACCTCCGCTCGCTCATCTCCGTCAGCCAGGTGCATCCGTTCGCGTGGTTGTGCGGCGTAGTGCGCAAAGCTGGCTTCAGGAAAGACCCCGAGGCTGCTGGTGCTGACGACGCGGTCGTGAAGTTGAACTCAATGGTGCTCATGCTGACGCGCGTCCACACCGTGACAGTGGTCATGGCCATTCTCGGATTCATCCTCGCGTTGTTGGGTACCATTGCGTACTTCTGGACGGAGATCCCGAGGACTCTTGGTATCTTCGCTAGCGCATGCCTAGGAGGATGTCTGTTTGCTGGCGCGATTGCTGTGCTCTAGACCAGTTGTGAAGTAACAGTGTCCCATTTCTTGTACTATCCTGTATCGATGCAGATTGGCGCATCATCAGATACTCGAGGTCGTAAGGAGTAATTTTCTGCGTGCCGCTGATATCCATGCCATTAGTATCACCAGCGGAGGTAAATCAGTCGAAACGCCGAGGTGAGTTCGGCACCAAAGCCCAGACGCCAACCATGACAGCCATCATCGAAACAACACTATAGCAAGGTAAGCCCAAATCCGAACATCAGGAGGATAGTAGAGCCACTTACACAGGCTGCAAAACCTTGATTCCGACCTTGGACGCAAGCGCACCCGTGACGAATGGCAAGAACGCCGACCCCGACTGCCCAATCGCCGCAATCCATCCAATACATCCCGAGAGGAGGTAGGGCGGGAAGACGCGTCGGGTATGGCTCATCACGAGTGGGTACATGGGACCCAACAACATGCCGACGCCTGCGACGGCTACTGCGCCGCCGACGAGCGAGGGCACGAGCCAGACGACGATCTCCAGCCTGCGTATAGCGTAGAGGTGTGAGTGCTCATGTAGATCTTCCTGGGAGAAGGTAAGACAGATGCGTACGCAATGCAGAGGATGCCGTAGAGGAATATTGCGCGTCTCTCGCCGACCTGTGGTCAATGCGTCAGTGAGTGTCTCTGCGTCATAAGGCAAGCATGGAGGGGCGATACGTACGAGTTTGTTGACCCCTAGTAGGGCGATGCGACCCACCATCAGTCCTGTCATGACAATGAGAAGGAGTCTTCTAAGCATGATAGCAGTGTGGGACATACCGCCGAAGAAACCAGACGAGATATACCCGGAAGAAGAGCCGCCTCCGCGCAGGTCGATGATATACGTGACGATCCACCCGCCCAGCGTGACCTCGGTGCCGACGTAGATGAGAATGAACAGCGCGATGAGGTGGACGTCGCGCAGGCGCATGATCTGCTGGTACTTGCTGCCGCTTAGGCCGTTGTCGCGGTCGTTCGCAGTAGGAGGTATGCCTATCTCCGTCAAGAGAGCTGGAGGTCGGGGTCGAGGTCAGCCGCTGTGCAGTGAAGCGCTAGTAGGTGATGAGCGGAAACGCGCCTTCGAAGGTCCTGAACTTGTAGACAGAAGCGATCGCGCAGATATTGATGAGGGCCAGTCCGAGCGAGACCAGATAGTGGAAGGACCAGCGCGGCAGCTGGGAGAATTGGGTGGCCACGAGCGGGGCCGACAACGCACCAGCCCCTGCGAAAATCATGCACAATGAGCGTCGATCATGAGCAGCTCGCTGAGCTTTGTAGGGAGTGGGAGTATGACCCACCGTAGCATGCATGCAGCACGGCGAGTCGCGTCGAGACATGCTGCTTGAGTCCGGCTACGAAGGTGTTGGCACCTGACAGCTATCGCGTCCGTTAGTACTTTCTATGAAGCATAGACCCGTAGAGCAAAACGCACCTGCAAAGCTATACCGAGACCCATGAAGAACTGCCCGAGTACAAAAATCGGGAACGGCGGTGCTGGAGCCTCAAGGGCATATCCGATCATTTGAGATACAGCGCCTGCCAATCAGTCAGGCTATGATTCCTTCGTTCCAGCGGAGAAGCTAGGTAGTACCGACAAACAACACCTGGGATGCAGATAATCACGAGATATGAAAAATATGAGCCCGAGAGAGTGCATGTATACTTACCTTGCCGAACCCGAAGCGATCCGTGAGGTAGACGTTTAACGCCGCAGCGACAGCGAATCCCTGCATAACGAGACACGTCAGCATGCAGAGCACTGAGATCTATGGCAGCCGCATCCCGCAGTACGGCACTTACAAGAAAGTTGAACACGAAGATCAACGAGACGATAGCGAACCCTATCTGCGCGCGCCCGACACCGTCAACACTTCCCAGAATGCAAGTGACGACAGCACAGAGTCCAGACGCACATTGTACGCGACCTGGATGCGCGGCAACAGCGGACCAGTAGTACCGTCGTTCCAGCCGGCGAGGAACATCATCGTCAGCGCCGTCGCATACATGACGTGCGCCCGGAACGGCAGCCGCCTGTTCGACTCCGAGTTCGTAGTGCCCTGCAGCGCGGACATCTGAGACGAACGCTCCGCATCGACCGCTTGCTGCGTGACAACCACGGGAAGCGAGACAACTGAGCAATGGGCTTGGGTATCGAGTGGCTCGAGGGCGATGTCCTCCGGCTGGTTTTGGCTTCGAGTTGGGGGTCCCTGGAAGCTGGGCGCTCCTTTGTAGTGGAGGTGCGGGACGACGTCCGCTTGCCTGACGATTTCCACACTGTGGGTGAGCTACCATCGACTGCATGTTTGAGCAAGGAGAATAAAGAGGCACGTACTCCGAGTCGTTCATCTTCAGCCGTGAATTGGGGTGGATCTACGTTTGTGATGTAAGTCAGGCGGATTGTTGGCGGATTGCATATCTCGGAGGTAGTTTGCTCCTGGAGACTCGCACTTACACCCCCGTACACCTCCTCGTCGGATACTAATCGTATGGATGGAGAGAAGGAGCGCAGAGTAGAGATGTGGTCAAAGGAAGAGGACGCCAGGATTTCGCGTAAGGGGGCGTCATGATAACTCCGATGATTCTCCGAGCGAGCCTTAGTCACTGACTCGCTGCCGGGTACAACCTGGTACAACAGACTGCCGACAATCAGTAGCGTAGAATACACTTTGCGAAGTTCGACATTCATGGCAGGTTCCAGAGCACTATGTGGATATGTGAGTTAGGACTGCGCGGTGACTTTGTGGAACATGGTATACTAGCCTTAGAAGTCTTACCCGGCCGAATCATAATACTATACATGAAAAGAGACATATGTCCAACTAAAGCCAGACTGGCGCACTGCGGGGTTGGGTATAGACGTATGTATCACGTCGTCGCGACGCCAGTCACTGGACGCCCTCCTCAGCTCTAGCTGCTCGCATGGCTACCCTGACCTCGGACTCGGTCGGCACAGCGAGTGTGGACTGCTTCGTCGGGATTTCCACCTTCTTGTCCTTGAGCAGCTCTCGGAACGACCGCACATCGTCCTCGTCACTGCATGCAGATGCCACCGTATCAGCAGCGACCCATACGTTGTGAGTAATCAGAGATGCCTACGTTATGAGACCGCGGTCGAGTTGGCTCTGGGTGAGTTCTGGCAGGTACGGAAGTAGAAGTGCGTCGTACTTCTGCGTCCCCTTGTACTAGCAGCGACCGTCAGCCACGATTGTCACCAGCACACGAGAAACAGGGCGAGTACTCACCGTGAGCATGACGGGGTCTGTCTCAAGGTGCACCTTCTCCAACAGGGCCGGCACGAGAGGGCTGTCCGCGAAGTCTTCGATCTTGCGCAGAATCGGGTGTCTGTGCTAGCTGGTCAATACATCGACATCCGGGTGGGCGTCGGTCACTCACACTCCGAAGATGATGGCGTTGGTGCGTGGGAGCTTGCGGAAGGTCTGGTGGTCGATCCGCAGCCAGAAGTCCTTCGGATGTATCTCAGGATTCGCCGGTGCGGAAGCGACATTGTCTGAGGCAGAAGTGAGCTTCGGGGTGCGTAGGAGGTCGGAGTCTAAGGACTCACGCCAGAATAGGTTGCGGTCGTCTGTGATCATCCAGCTGGACCGCTCGAACGGCTGGTCGGGCTTGAAGCGTTTGAGCGTGCGCTCGACGCTTACGAGGAGCTTCTCGTTGAAGTAGGGCACTGGTGCATGGAGGACCTTGATAGGTTTGCCTATGGTCTCCGAAAGGAGGTAGAAGCCTGAAAACGTGTCAGCTGGAATTTATGGCTGCTATCTACGCTGGCATACTTACCTGGGAATGCTATGAGACCGCCGACCAGATAAATCTGCCCGTCTTCCCGCTCTCCGCCCATCAAGAAGTCATCCTGGACCAGCCTGCAGAAGTATGAGGACGCGCACTATATCAGGACGTGCAATTTACCGAGCGATCACACGCAGTGCATCGACGCCTCGCTTCTTGCTCAGGCCTTCGTGCCGCTCGTCCATCACATGGTTCGTGATCGTGTCGTGTCCTTCGCGAGTGAATAGCGTTGGATACCGCTTCGGAAGGTAGTCAACAAGCTCCATAAGGAGCTCCCCGCATGCTTCGTCGTTGTCCGGCAGCGAGTCGATGACGACCTTGCCTGTACGGTATTCATGAGTTTGGGACATCGTGCAGTCAGGTCGACAGACCTTGTTCCTTTATAACCCGTGCCTTCTCGTCGAGATACCACTTGTACTCCTTGTCGATCTCGATCCAATGGTTCACATGCATGGGCTGATGCGCCATAGTATGTCCGCGCGCCTGAAGTCAGACATGGCGAGCAATAGTAGCTGTGCTATGTACCTGATAGTATGGATGGCGCACTGTCTTGTTCACATACACAAAGTTGCGCGAAGTGGTCTTCTCCAGGTCAAACTCGGTCAGAGGATCGGGATTCGGGAGTGACGACCCTGGCTGCAGGACTATCTCCTCCTTTGCACTTGCAAACCCTTGAGGCGTACCAGAAGACTTCCCATACGACCCTCTGAAGCGAAGATAGAGCCAACAGAGGAGACTTGCGACAAGGACCGCGCCGCCTGCCAGTATGGGACCATTCGACATGCTGGCGTGTGGGTGAGTCTGTCCAAGCTCCAACTTGGCTCCAACCCTGCGAGTCCCATTCAGGCCGAATCTTATCACGAGGGCTCGTGGGCTAGAACCGCGATAGCAGCTAACTTATGGACTTCCTCCGCCATGTGGCATATGCACAAGATTTCCCATGAGTAAGTCCCTTCCAATCTGAGTCGGCCGCTCTGCAGTTGCTGGTCTCACTGCGTTGGATCTGCTCCGAAGGCTGGAAGCTCCCAAACCGTAGACGTAAGCAGCCGAGTCGTTATCCTGTCCAGGTAGATATCAGACTCTGTCACGAACTCATCTCGTGGAATGATCACGTAACTTGAAGTAATTTTACCTTGGAGGCTCCGGAGTCCCATAGAGTCTCATGGTCGGTATGTATGACAGAAAAGATACGGCCGAGGCCTGTCCACTGCAAGTACTTATCGCCGAGGATACATTTACTCACTGTAATAGCTTGTGATCGGAGTTGAACTGGTTTTATTGAATGCCTACCATAACTAGTCGGAGTCAAGCGGACTGCGAATATCCTGATTGGTGGCTCCAGCTTGACCTTCAATCCCAGTGAGAACGTCGACGAATCTGGCTGATTTATAGTGAATGTGAGCGGCGGTCGTGATGGCGCTCCGAGGATTCCAGTATAAACATTCATGATAGTCAAATTTGAGACTGGAATTGTGTCTCCGACCATCGGGCTGAATAATGCGCATACCGCAACCGGGATGTTCAGCATGTTTCACTATTATTCTTGCCGGTTCTCATCCAAGCATCTAACTCTGCAGCATAATACTGATATGGTAGAGGCCATCCCATTGAAACAGACACATATATACCGATACACTTAGGATAGATACATGCAGCTCAATGATACTGATTCTACCGCTACGTCTGACACAAGCACCGCCAGAGAACACGGAATACCGCCGACAACATATCGTGCGCGTGATGTGCAAGGCTTGCGATCACATATTGCCAGCAGGCCGCCCACCGTCCACCTACGCCATGTCGATGATAGGCTCGCTGCGGGTCATGGCGGTCGTCGTCGTGGCAGCAGCTTGTTTGAATGCCCTCCGCTGTCCGGAAGCGTGAGCTGTTTGATAGAGAACTTCGTGAGGAGCACACGTACCTTCTTCCGCTCTACGGCACACTGGGCTTGCAGTTCCTGCGAAGTTTAGGTGAGTAAATGTCAGAATGTCAGTGCGGTGTCGCAGCGCATATGTCATGGCAATACTTACTCCACGCACAGCCTGGTCAAGCTCCTTGAAGGTCTTCCTGAACTCACCCACAGTGGACGATAGTTCTGGATCTACGGCTAGTAGACGTCGAAGGTACATCATCCTGCGTGACGGTCAGTAAGCAGCACTAACAAGGCACATTCAACTCACTGCTCGCTGATAACATCCGGGTTGTGCATGTCCTTCGCGCAATCGGAGTCCTTCAATGCACGCGCTTTCTTCTTCGGGACGCTAGTGTCACCCGCAGTCGGGAGCGCAGCGCGGGCGGTCTGCGGACCGGGCTCGTCAGTCGACGGCGATGTCGATGTCGGATTTGACTGTGGCGCTAAGGCGACGGACCCGATGGACTCGATCCCTGTGTCCCCCAGTTCGTCATGTCTTGTAGACCGGCGTAAAGATATGCTACAGGCAAAGCATGTGAGCACATGTGACACGCATATCAAGAGAGAGTGAACGTACAACGGCCTTGCCATGGGGACAACAAGGTGGCGAGAAGTCTCTAACACGACTTCTCCGGACACCGGTGCGGCGTCCAAACCAATCGGCATTGGCACCGGCGAGGTAGATTGTGGTCGCAGTGATACGTCGCTCAAATTAGTCGGCGGGGCGACGGCAGTAGCTCCTGAAACAAGGACATGGTCAGTCCGATCCGAGGGACATATATCGGTAGCCATGACCTACCTGAGGGTGGATGGACAGCCGTTACAAGCGCTGCCAGCTGAGCCGATGACAAAGGTGGCAGGGGCTCGGAGTTGTGTGACTCAGAGGGGGCTGTGGGCAAGATGCGGTTGCCCGGAGTGGGCGAGGCAATATCAGGCTGCAAGAGGGATGGAAGAGGCTCTGAGCGGGCGATAGCAGGGTGTGAAAGCGATGGAGAGGGCGACATGCGGTAGAGAAGGTTGGACGCGAGGGGAGATGTACGAGGGTCGGAAGAACCCGGGCTGCCTAGCGCCTCGAAAGGCCGTCCAATGAACGTCGCAGGAGGTTGACTGGACGTCGGGATATTCAGCGGCTGCTCGTCGTCTGAAGAAGCTGGCTTGGTGCGCTTGTGTGCACTGGTTGAGAAGTCTGCAGCAGCGCTCCCGCGATGAGTGCGCTTTTTTGACGGGTTTCCAGGCGGAGCTGGGGCATCATCGTTTTCGTCGACGCGCCGGTCACCACGACTCTTCACGGCCCCAGGGAAGACCTGCTTGATCAGAAGGTTGATCTTCCACATGGCATTGTCGCATAGGAGGAGGAAGGGGAACCTGCGTGCAAGCATAACATGCATGTATACTCGGGCCTCGTGCGATAGCCGTCCCTCGGTTGGTGGAGCCTGCCCAGTCCACAAGAGGGACCGGATGAGGCTGCGCGCGACGTCTCGGACATCTTTTGCCATGTACCCATCAATAACCTCCCCATTCTCACCCTCCATATAGAGCTGACCGACGTTCAGTTCGGTATCATGCTGACCTTGCTTCCCGGTCCCCTTCGGGCCATGTTTGTCCCATCTCTTCTGCGACCACCACTCGAACATCCCGGTCGGTGGTTTGTCACGAGGAGCTGGATAATCCCAACCATATCCGAGCACGAACGTGTGGGTCCTCGGGGCTGGCTGGGTTTGGGTGAGGCCGGACTCGGGGTCTAGGCCGGCAGGACCTTGCAACATGCCGAGCAGCTGTGGGACCTTCGACACAAGGGTCTCATATGTGCCCCTAATAATCACAAGATGCAACGATCAGTAGACGCATTAGAGGAATGGTCATAGACATACCTGCGCGCCTCGAGTTCTGCCCGCAAGCTATCCACCTCCCGAGCAAACTTGTCGAGCTGCCTCCGGGCGAGCATGTATGGTACGTTCTGAGTACGAACAAGGAGATCCTCCGAGGCTTGCGCGATGCATGCGACCTATTAAAACAAGCAAATTGATGTCAGAAAATTTCTATATCATAGCGCGGGGAGTCCGGGACAAACATGCGGTACTCCGGGCTCTACTGCGGAGCCAGCATAGACGGGTGAGGTATGCGCAGAGTAGAGGTGACCTGGCGTTGTAGAGGAGCGGAAAGGGTCTGGTGTGCCAACAGCCGAGTGCACAGAGCCACGCGGTGTTGCAGGCGGAAGTCCACTTCGCGGTGTATGCGCCCTGGGCGAGTCGAGCCCGAAGTCTGTAGTCAAGTGCAAGTCAAGAGGGCTGGGTTGTTGAAATGAATGAGAGGAGTGCATTGCTGGATGCATATTAGAGAGTGTTACTGTAGCGATGGTGGGGAGACAGAGTGCCGCTGTCCACAGCGACGACTCGACGGCAGCAGCCAAGTTTGGCAGGAGTCATATCAAACTTTCATGGAAGCGCCCAACGGTCGACTTGAGCGAGCAGCTATTTATTGGGCATTCTACTGGTAATATGAATGAGAGGCACAACATCGTTTGACAAAGTATAGTATGCATCATCAAGTCAAACTGTGTGAACGCTGCCGCTACCGCACAGGACTGCTAGTGATTTGCGGCGACTGTTTGCGCTCGTCCAGGGAATACTCATCTTCGAATATCTCCAGGAATTGCCGGACAGGCGAAGGGATACCCTGGGATGATGTGTATCCCATTGAAGAGGAAGGCGAGCCGTAATAATCCGAAGGGAGCCGAGGTGGTGGGGTATACCGCGCAGGACTGCTAGGCATTTGTGGGGATGTGTTGCCCTCGTCCGGGGAATATTCGTCTTGTGCGTCGTACGGGTCACCCTCGAACACATTAACATCACTTCTTGGCAGTGGGCTATCCCTATCTTTGACCCTGGAAGTCCTAAGATTATATTATATGAGCCAGGATAAACCTTGGAAAGAGCGAGCTGAACATACCAAAACCCAAGGGCGGCGCATCGTGCAGCTATGATTGCGATACTCCGGGGAGTTATCTCCGCCTCACTTTCATCTTGTGAGGTTGGAATGACCTCTTCTGTGACCCTGGAAGTCCTAATAATATATTATATATGAGCCAAGATAAACCTCGGGAAGAGCGAGCTGAACATACCGAAGACCAAGGGCGGCACATCGTGCGGCTATGATTGAGATACTCATGGGAGTAATCTCCGCCTCGCTTTCGTCTTGTGAGGTTGGAATGACCTCTTCTGTTTGATTGTCGTGAGGTGTACGGCCGTAAAACGGTGTCTGGACCATGTTCCCGACCCTCGGAAGCGTGGGGTTGGTGCTATGTGTGTGTATGGACGGAGCATCCCAAAGGGACACACCGCTACCCTCCACCAAGCTGTTTGATACATAGCACGATAACGTACGCTGGATGGGCCGTTCATTGCTCTGAGGCTCCTGTGGAATGGAATAAGCAGGTTGTCTGCAGTAGACTTGTTCGCGGTTCGTGGTCAAGGATACGGATAGCCTGACTGCGGTTCGTAGTGCTTTATGGCTCGCTGCTAACATGCGCTACACAACCGTTGGCCTCATGGGCGGAGTCGGGATCAGCCGATATCGGATGGCAGGCAGCCTTGAGGTACATAAGTAGAGCTCGTCTCCAGTATGTACTGTCGCCGTCGATGATCTCGACGATCAGCATGGGCTGCGAGCAGATCCGAGCATCATACGGGCAGGAGTTCTGAGTGCGTCGACGTTTGGTCGACGTGTCAAAGACTCAATGAGAGCAAGGTACAGCAGGCGCTGGGGGAATGAGGAGCGCTATGATAGCTTGTAATCGGAGTTGAGCTGAATCATACATTGGGTGCTTACATTGACTAATCGGAGTCAAGCGGACTGCGAATATCCTGATTGGTGCCACTGCAGCGCCTCCAGCTTAACCTTCAATGCGAACGGTCATGGCCTCGAATCTCGATTCCTATGTGAAGGCCCATAAACCACCCCCTAAAGCACTCGCGACTTCTCAAGAAATACGCGAAAGAGGGTCAACGTTTGTGGCCACAGTGTACGCGGCGACGAGCCCCGAAGAAGCCCGCAAAGCCATCAATCAGCTCAAGAACGTCACACACGGTGCTCGGTCTGCAACGCATGAGATTGCGGCATGGCGATGCATGGTGCTCAAGCCGCAGAGAGACGGCCTTGGAGGTCCGGACGACTTCGAGGTCGTTAGCGGCAGATCTGACGACGACGGCCAGAAGTACACCGGAGGGCGCGTGCTCAAGGTCATGCAGGCC
>WJSG01024733.1:0-12545 GCA_016618145.1 Sanghuangporus lonicericola | reverse complement strand
GCGCTGCTGTGGACGATGGAACGCTGTGCGCGATGGCTCAGGCATGGAACAAGATCCGGCGGCTCACCCTCTACAAGATGCCGCACCACGCCACCCAAGCTACTGTCCACAGCCTTCGCCACTTCGCGCGATGCTGTCCGCAGCTCGAGCGGCTTGACGTGCCTCTATCTCACATCACCCCATTTACATTTGCCCTTCCCGCCTCCATGGACCGCCCACAACTCGATACTCTGCGTCCCCACCCACTCAAACGTCTCGGGGTAGGAAGGCCAGAGCTTCACGATGAGGCTGCCCTCGCGGCATACCTCTCGTCCCTTTTCCCGACCTTGCGTGTGATTGAGCACTGCTGGGAAGGTGTTATCTCTAATGGCGAGGCATGGGGCGAGTTGGAAGAGGAAGAAGACAGGATCACAGATCGGTGGTATGCTCTCTTTGATGCGTATGAAGCGTTTGTGAGGATCAGGGCGCAGGAAAGAAGCTGGCACGCGGAAAGGACTGTACTCTGAGGGACGAGGAGCCACGTATACAGGCTGGCAAGCGACCTTAGGTGCCCGGGTCCAAGGCCGGGACAATCGCTGGCGAACAAACACGACCGAACCTCGCGACAGGCACGACGCTGCACGATGCTCAGAGTCACGGCATCCACGCAAACCTTCCTCGTCACACCAGCGCGTGTTGCGAGGACGGCGGCACTGAGCCGGCACATGATGTACGCGTGAGTCTGCCAACCATTAATGCCACCTTGAGGGTACCTGTGTTCGCATGCCAGAGATATACTATACACGGTCGATGTAAGAGTGGAGGAGGGTAAATTGGCTGCCCAATTACAGATACATGTGGGCGATTGCTGCCAGCGGGGCCGAGTTAGTCGTCGACGATGAGGAAGAGCAAGTCGGCGGCGTCTGTTATTTGCGCCCATCAGGATTAAACGTCGGGCATTTTTGGCGCCCTAGCCGCCTGGTCGACGACAACGACTTTGCATTCAAGAGATGGCCTTCCTCAAGCTACCGTTGCGACTTATACTTGTACAGTCCAGTTTACACTAGTATATGCCATCCGAACGGTCCGACAAGTTGAGCCCCTGTCAGCACGAGTCATCGTGGGCCGTGTATGGCTCATGATCTTAATGTCACGGCGTAAGTCACAGCTTTGGGTCAGTCGTCGCTCCGTGTAAGTATTCAGCATCTCTTTCTCTTGCTATGGTAGCTCACTGTGCCATCTCGACATAGGGAACGGGCTGCTCCCTGAGTATCAGGCCTTCAGGCCTCTCTCTCTCTCTCCCCTTCGGAATATTCCTGCTAAGTGTCCGAGTCTGCGCCCAAACTCTCATCATGTCCACCACAGACGCCACAGACTATACAGCGGACATTCAGCTCATGACCTCGGTCTTGACAGGCCAAAAACTCAGCACTGCACAGATTACGGGACGGCGGCGCGACCACGTCAGGCCGTTCGCCCATTTGGCCACATTGCTGGCCTGTAGCGCAAACGATGTCGTTGCTACAACAGGGCTCATTAGTCCAGAGGGCCTCGACAGCATCGTCGTCGTCTCGAACTCGCATACAGACAAAGAGAGGACGGAACCCTTCGATTTGCAGCCCATACTCGGTGTCGGCGCGCCCGAGCGCACGGAGACACTCAGCCTGGAAGAAGTCTTGAACCCGAGGCCGTGAGCGTCCTCACTATCTTCATATATACTCACGCTTACAGTACGACAGGGAGCAGAATCCGGACTTGTCTACACATGCTCAACGGCTCTTTGATGTCCTCAAGTTCGTTGAGGACGGCACAGTTCATCCCCACCATGTGAGTGTTCCGAGCTCATTGCAGACGCTCCTCGATACCGTTGGAAAGATGACNCATTGCAGACGCTCCTCGATACCGTTGGAAAGATGACAACATCTAGGCAGGCGAAAACATGGGTCATGTCTCTCTGCTGGCGTAAAGTTAAGACTCGCCTCCAGAAGATCGTCACCAACTGGTCGCCCGTGAGCCTCATCGACCTTCTCAAAGAATGGGATCCTGCTCCGGAAGAGATCAGTGGTTACCTGGACATGTCGGGAAAGCTTCTTGCTGGCTGGAGGGAGGCGTTCAAGACATTAGGCTGGCTGGATGAGTCGGGAAATTTGCCTTTGAATAAAGCTCCCCGTAAAATCGCTGGAATCTTGGAGGCACTGCGAACCATAGAAGATACGCCGTCGACGGAGGAGCTGGATTTCGTGTCCACCACAACATCGATACTATTGGCGCTCCTGCGGCAAGACAAAGTGAAGCGGCTCTTCGCTGACACGTCGCTGAAGAACCACATCAAGCCCACCCGCGATAGTGATGGAGACTGTGACGAAGATGAGGCAGGTGGGTGATGGCAATCCACGCGCAACGCAGAGTACTCACGTCAGACGCTTTCAGATGTTTTCGTTGGGAATTACAGTAGGTGCAAAGCTCGTTCCGCTGCGCATACATTGACATCCATCCCAACAAAGCCCCCCTGCTTAACGAGGAAGACGACTTCGCCTATCGGTACCTACTGAGTTTGACGGCGTGGTCGGCGGCCATCGATCACCTCTGTCAGAAGAACGTCCTCTGTCGTCTGCGAAATTGCACAGCTACCGTGGCTGTCATTCGCGACGACAGGGCATCCTCGCTCCCCGATGGTCAATTCCTTCTTGACGCTGTCGAGCAAGACGCGAGGTTGACGGGCGAGCATATGGCGCAATCCACGGCGGAAGTCAAGGAGGTCCTTCGGGGGCGTATTGAACGGGCGAGAGCCCAGACTCGGGATTGTCACGTACATGCCGAGGCAGGACTGATAGCTTTGGACATGCACCTGCGGAAGACTGAGAATAGTACAGACATCGTGCAGAGGGTCGCAGATGTGTTTGTGAGTGCAACACCGCATCATCAGCCTCGATGTTCACACTGATATGTTCGTTCATTAGGCGCAGCAGAACACATTGCCCATAGGAACATCGAAGAAGTGTTGTTGGGCGTGTCAAAGGCTGTCTGAACTACTCCAGCAAGAAGCAGACATCCATCGCAGTACGTGTTGTACATTCATCAGTGACAGGATGCTCCTTCTTACGTGAATGCCTAGCGTACATCTTACCGGGCTCTCACGGGGTGATTCTCCCCTGGACGCCTCCTCCTTTCGGCATTCCCTCGAACATATTGCGCTTATTCCGAGATGAGCTGAAGAAAAGGATTGTCGACTGGGCTATCGCACAGATTGACCACCTGAACACTAGCCGTCAATCCTCACCTGAATCGGGGGATGACAACGGGATCTTCCCTCTGGCTCTGCCTACTACGACGGAGCAATGGAAATTTATGGAGCAGCAAGGCCGTCGTGGTCGTAAGTAGTCATATGACTGCATGGATCGTTCGTTACGTTCGCTGCTCTAGCTTTGTTTCCCAAACTGCTTCCGTCGGACTGGACTTGATAACGTCTCCAGACTGTTCGCATAAACTCCCAAGCAGGATCCGAATGGGCCATACTTCATACCCCGTGTATGACCTACCTGGACTTTATCGTCATTTGACCGATGATTTCACGCTCTTATGTTCCATGCCTGCTCGCTACGCATTCGCAGACGTGTGAGAAGTGGTACTGTCGTCCCAGTCCTCAGTCCTCAGGTGAGAGGATTATGTACCGCTTTTTTGTCATCAAACTGTCGACAACGACGACTGAGCGAAGGATGCCCGGGCCGCCACTTTCGCGTGAGTACTGAGAACTCTTCCAGTGCTATTGTACCCATCCAAAGACTTCAGATGCGACTTTACCCTGCGATCTCGAGGCTCGCATATAACTTGCGTCCCACTGCTGCCCGTCACCGAGACGCACACCCAAAGGCCGAGCATCATATCAAACCCAAGCCGCGGAACTCCTCGTGTAGCAGTGCCCGAACCTCAGGCTGCGCTGCGCGCCAGCTCCGTTCCTGCGCCCTGATCCGCACAAACGCCTGATACACGTCATACAGCGCAGACCACCGCTCCAGAGTCTCCCTCTCTTCGGTGTCTGCGTCGTCGTCCCACATCCCGCCTGGCGCGAAGGCCCGGACATCGTCCCAGCAGTGCTCGATGTACATCAAGGCCGGGAACAGGCCCGACAGCGACCCCGCCAGGGCAGCCTCGTCGTGGAGCTTCGGACGCCCCACCCCGAGGCGTTCCAGGAGATGCGGCCGCGATGGGTCGAGCATTGGGTACGTCCGACTCTCAGACTCAGAGGGCGGCCCCAGAGGAGCTCGGAAGGTCGCGGCGGAGATGTCGGACAGCGGGACGTCCAGCCGCTCGAGGTCTGGACAGCACTGGGCGAAGAAGCGGAGGCCGTGGACTGTGGTGTGGATGGCATGCTGCGGCACGTGGTGGTCTATCCAGTCGTAGAGGGTGAGTTGCCGCATCTTCGGCCACGATTGCGCCATTGCGCACAGCGTTGCGTCGGTCACGGCTGCGTGGGCCGAATCGCTGAGGACGAGTTCTTCTAGTGCTGACAGAGGAAGGAGGGGGGCGAATGACTCTGGAGGCAGCGCCTCGAGCCAACGGAGCGTGAACGTGAGCGAGCGTATGGATGTCTCCGAGGATGGAAGCGCGGCGATTGCGGACGCGAGAGCTGGGAATGTGGCCGTGGACGATGACACTCGGACCTCCACAACGATCGAGAGCAGGGCGGAGGAAGAGACATGGCTGAGGAGGTCTATGCATTCGTCAATCTGCATGGCGTGTATAACGAGTTTGCTGAGCGCGGAAAACGGAGCAATAGCAGTAGTTTGCGGTGGCCACAGTGCCTGAGGCTCCGCCAGCAATTCCCCTCGAGACGGCATCCACAGATCCAAGTGTCGGAGTGCAGGAAGCGTCGAGAGGTGGTGTATCGCTCGCGGGCGCAAGGCGTTACGATCCACCTTCACGAACGTGAGCTGCAAAAGACCGCAGAGCGCGTCTGATATAACATCTCGGGCGAAGACGCGCGGCTCCGTAGCAATCGCGAATGTCGTGATATGGGGCGAGAGCTGGGGCAGCTGTCTGACGAAGACGTCGAGGCAGGGGTCTTCGGGGACAGTATCAATGGTGCGACGATCTGGCCGACCTGTCTGCTCATTGAGGTACAACACAGTGAAGTCTAGCGTCTTCAGCGACTGCCCGGCGAAGAGATGGAGGGGATGCGCGTATGCCTTCCGACCGATGTACGCCACCTGCCGGTACTGGAGGACCTCGAGGTTAAGAAGTCGCGTTGGCCAGATCGCCTGCAGCATATGCCACAACTCAGGCGACACGTCGTGTTCGTTGTAGGCGGCCCCTACGGTGAGTGCGTTCCTCCAGCTCCAGTAAGAACTATGTCGGGGAACGATACGGCGCATGTACGGCGCATAGAGCGCGAAGCGGGCGAGATCGTGCGGAACAAGGGGTCGCGTAGCTTTCTACCAGAGGTTGCGAAGTCAGCTTTGCGGCTTCCGATCACGATCCAAGGGAGCACATACCAGTGTTGCAGTTGGCGCCATGCCGGAAATCCCGGAGGTAGTGTATGGCCTCGCATTGCGTTCACGGCGATACGCGTCTGTGGGCATGGTGAGGAAGATAGGCACAAAGGAGGGCAGCGTGTGCCATATCTGCTGGCAGGCATACTGGTGGAATAGGCGAGATATTCGTGCGATAGTGGCGAGGGTGTTGAGCGAGTCCGTGTTCACGCAGATTGCATGCGCAACCTCTGGAGGCAGCTGCTGTGCAGCATGCAGCTCCATCTTCCTGTGCGTACAATGAGTTGCAGCCGTTTACCAAACGATAGGCCCCTTTCGATTGTGTATATACATAGTCGGCTCGTAGCGGACCACGAAACAGTACGAGGTCCGCGCTCTAGCGAGCCTAGGCGAAGGCTGCCATCATGGCGCTGAGCCTCGGAAGCGTTGTTTTTCGTGGTCCGCCCTGAACCGACCATCTATACACAGGCGCGAGAAGGGCCTATCGTTTGGTAAACGGCTGTGACTGTGGGAGGAGCGACGTGGTATGGGTATGACCTCTTGATCAGTGAAAGTTGCTGTCGTGAAGGTAACCAGATGACCGCAGTACAGCCTTGTTGCGAACATACTGTGACTCCAGAAGGCCCGCCTCTTCAGTGCATATGCGGGGAGTCGCCGTTTGGTCGCCGTCGGCCGTCGTACGCGTGGTATCGAAGTTCGGAGCAGGGTCTGGGTCGCGGCGGGCCCGGGTGCGCTAGCGCACGCACTTGCCATAAACGGTATCTATACCAAACTCCTCGTCGGGTCCGGACTCTTATTGACAGATCATGACAGGACCAGCGAGACACAGAGACAAAAACGATCCGTAAAAATGCATGTATAACCCATTGCGTAGAGTGCAAGTACTGCCCGTCAGTGCTCGCCTTCGTCGAACTCAGGCTTCCGGAGGCCTTTGAGGAAGCCGAGCTGATTGCGTGCCCGCAGTTGCCAAGCATGAAGAGCTTGCGCTCGATACACGCTTCGAGCTCGCCGGTCGGGTAAGGATTTATGCCCTTGAGGGGGGACGTTTGGCGGCGTGCGCTGCAGCGCGGCAGTTTCCTCCCGGTTACTCCAGCCTGCCAGACTTGCCAGACTTCCGTCGCAGCATGCAGTCTCTACCGCTAGTGCTCACCTATCGCATGCAGTTGGAGAACCCTGGCATTCATGTGCGTGAAACAGATCACGAGAGTCATTGCTATTGATACATCTTCGAAGGATAAGAATACACAGTAATAATGATATAGGTTCAGAGCGAGAGTGTTCAGAACGGTGGGGCGCTGCCCAGATAACAGTAAATCAATGAGTGATGCATGCGCAGATACCGCGCGAGAGGAATGTGCAGACGACGTCGAAGTTGCGCAGGACGCGCGCGCGGAGGCGTGTCGTGGACAAAGTCGTAAGGGGACTCGGGGAGAGTCAATGGCGGACGCAAGGTTGGGTGCAGCTGTCATGAGCGCATGACGAGGAACACGCTGAGGACGACGGCGGCTACGATGAGGGTGAAGATGCTGAGCGCGACGAGGCAGCGCCGGGCCCACTTGAGCTCGGTGCGGCGCATGGACTCGATGATCTCCTGGCGCTCGACCTCGGGCTTCGACGACTCCCAGTCTTCCGGGGCGCGAAGGGGGGAGAGGAGGATAAGGGATCCGGCGAGCCAGAAGAGAGGGAACACTGGAGGAAGAGGGTGTGAGCGGTGCGTTCTGCGGTTGGGCAGCGAATGACTACTCACGGAATCCAAACTGGAAGAAGTACATGGCGAGCGTAGGCTGGTCCGAGACGTGCGTGTACGCAGGGGGCTCGAGGGAGTCCGAGTACGAGGGGGGAGCCTCGGACTCGACGGAGGTGGACTGGCGCAGCTCGTCGTGGCGGCTGTCGCGGGTGCCGGTGAGGCTGAGCGTACGACGAGAGCGCGATGCGTACGAGACGCCAAAGAAGGCATCGACCGCGTCTGTGGCCGGCTCATCGCAGGAGGAGCGCTGGGCGCGGGGAGAGTTTGTGCGCACAGGCGTCGGCAGCGGGAGTTGCGCCTCGATATCAAGCTCGGGTGTGGCCGCGCGGTCAAAGAGACCGAAGAAGGTAGGGCGCGAAGTGGAGGTCGTGGCAGCAGAGGCAGACATCGTGCTATGGATGAGGTGTTTTGAGAGCGAGGTCGCTAGGGGATTTGTGTTGGATCGGCGGCGTGCTTGAGTCGGCGGCGGTGAGCAGAAGTGAGGAAGACATGGCGAGGACGAGGGCCGCTAAATACACGGGCGGATGGGCCGTCGAATGCAATTGAAAGGCAATCGGAGAGGCAATTAGGAGGCACCCACAGAGCGACGACGGCGGTTCGGATTGTGGGTGGCCCGTGCGTTGTGCCCTCCCCACGACCGCCCACCCTGCCAAAGCGTGCCAAACAAACGCCTACCGACGCGTCGCGACGCGTAGACGCGTGACACAGGGATCATGTGATGGCGTCAACCGGCGCTTCTCGCCACGGCAGGTCTTCGCGCTCATCCAACCACTCCTCCGAGTCGTTCCAGTCACAACGCCACCGCTCACCTGTTCCTGCGCTGCCGTTCGTCGTGTACAACCGTCAGTTTTGCGACTCGACGCGCACCAGCCTGTTCCTTACTCCACTACACCTGCCGCAATGGCATCGAACGACTCTGCCGCCGATAGCACAGGCTCTATGGACCCTCCCGCTCCTTCGCCCTCCGTCTCATCCTCACAGGCCCCCGCCTCCGCATCGGCTGGCCCTTCAAAGGCTGAATATCCGATGCCCCTGCCTGATTTTGTCTATGGCGTAAGTCACTTCTGACTCGATACATGGACATATCCTAACCATAGCGTTAGGGAGACAGACTCAGAAAGATGTTCCCCACACGTTCCCTCCCTGCAGAGCTGAACCCGCTCTGTGTCGACTGCGACGACCTGGACGACCTGCCGCTCGTCTGGTTTGGGGTGCTCTACGACCAGTACAAGCTCTTCGGCTACGCGAGGCGGCGGGGCTGGGCCGTGAAGCAGCGACCGGACGACGAGGAGTACGATATGCTGCTCACCTTCGAGCACCTCGTCTACAAGTACTGCGAGAAGTACGGGCTCGTCATCCAGACGCGCGAAGTGTGGGGCACTTCTAAGCTGCTGATCACGCTGTACTCGAATCGCGATATTGCGGACTACACCACGAGGCATCGCGATCGCGCGCGGAAGACGTTCAAGGCGATGGGGTATGCGGAGGATGAGCCCCAGTGGTACCTTGACTTGGACGAGGAGGTTCGTCGCCGTTCCGGCTCCCTGTTCACATGCGTGTGCTGATACTTAGCTGACGTCCTTGCAGTATTAGTCGCCGCTCCGCAGCGCTGCTGGACGTTGTTCTCTGCATATGATCTGTAAGGCCTATCTGCGCTTATGTTGGGCTTCCGCTCCTGATACTGTTTGGGCTAGGATGTATGACCGTCGACGTGGGATGTATAGTTTAGAGTACGGCGACGATGACGGGGCGCCCTGTGTATAATGATCACTGACCGAAGGTCTAGGATGTTTGTGTAGCTATGACGGACCATAAGGGCACCAGTAACGATCTGCGGTACGATTTCGACAACCCGCGAGGAAACGACTGCGATGGTTTGTCTGCCAGCGTCTCTTGGCGGTAGCTGCGTCGAAGTACTTACATACTTACGTCCCACCGTGAGCTACTCCGAGAAATTCACGAAAGTCATTGATTATCTCAGAGTCAAATTGTGCTGCCGCTTACCCCTGAATTGATCCAGCGCTAAGGTTCCTTTTCCTGGACATGGAGACCTGAATGACCCACGACGCCACGATGTTGTATGAGAAACTCATGATTGATGACACCAAGCTGTGCATAGTGTACAATGCTATGTAGATGGAGGCCCGTGAAGTCCGTAGAGATGTGAAGGAACGTGATGGTGTATGCAAACAACGATCGAGAGCAAGAAAGCACGATGCAGGGGTATCGAAAGCAACAAAGGAACGATACTTATCAAAACGCAGCAAATTTTACGTCGTCAACGCCAGAGTCAAGACAAACACGAACACACGCCGATATTCGCCCAAGACGCACCATCACTCCGCCGCGGTGGTGATCTGCACCTGCGACATCGCAGCAGAGAAGTCCAGCAGCGACGGCACGCTCGCGCCCATCTCCGACGCGCCGTTCGCCCGCTCGCGCAGCATGCCCCACTGCACCCACCAGTCGTCCGCCTCGTCCTCGCAGTCGTACCCAAACACGACGCGGTACTCCTCCCACACGCCCTCCGCGCTGCCCTCGCCCTCGAGCACGTTCCTGCCCTGCGCCGCCTTCCCGCGCATCGCCGCGTCGCGCGCCGCCGCCTCGGGCCCGTCCGCGGTCATGAAGAAGATGCTCGCGAACTCGCCGGCGCGCACGTCGTGCACGCGGGCTTGGCGCAGCTCCTGGAAGGCGTAGAGGAAGGATTCGATTTGCCGCTCGGAGGAGAGGTGCGAGAAGAGCTTCGCGAGGACTGCGCCGTCTTCGACCGCCATCGCCGTCCCTTGGATCGTTCCCGGCTGAAGGGCGGGAAGCACACAAGGGTGAGTTGGCCACAGCACATGTACAAAGCGTTGGAAACTCACAGGGAAGGGATGCGCGGCCTCGCCGACGAGGACCAACCGCCCGTCATCGGATACCCAGTCCTCGAGGTCGCTGTGCTCTCGTACTGAGATTCGCACAGCTTTGCGAGCGCCATGCACAAGCAGCCGCAATCTGTACAGCCTGTCTGAGTTTGTCAGAGCAGCGGTGCCAGGGACGTGACTCACTTTTGTGCTATGTCCTGCGCTACCTGTGGGACGTCCACCGAAGGGACATCTCCGTAACGCCCGTCATCGCCAGTATCGGGCCCATAGAGTTGGAACGCAACGTCGTCTGTACCGTGCTGTGGATCCATGAGTAAAACCGAGGAACTTGGTCTTCGCATGAATTGGACTTACGATGGCATACGCAACGACAGCCTGTCCCTTTCCGAAGGCGACGAACTGCCCGTTCTTCTATGGCTCATCAGCGTCGGTATCAGTCACGACCGCATGAGTGCTCACCTTCTCCGAAAGCTTCTGGGCATACTCGGGAATGTGTTTCGCAGGGACTAAAGTACTACCGAACCGTCGTGAGCTTGCGATCTCCGCCAGAAGTAAGTACACCTTGACCCACTCGTAGACAGCGAGACCGGTCGGAGTACCGACGTCCCGTTCACCGAGAAGAGCCGTACGTGAAGACCCGTACTCGCCGTCCGCGCCGACGAGCACGTCCGCAGAGAGTATCTCACCGGAGGCCAGCTCGACTTCCTGCTCCTCCGGGTCGATATCAATGACTTCAGCACCGAAGCGTACTTGCGCCCCGTGCTTGATTGCCGCATCGTAGAGGATGTCGTATAGCTCGGCATGCTGAAGAGAGAACTTCATGAGGCGGTCAGACAGGGCATGGGAGCAGGACGACGTACCGACATCATGAGGAACATCCCTCGTGTCTCCTTCAGCATGTCCGCGTCCCATACATGCTCGCCGAGGAAATCACCAGACTCGTCTGTATCAACGAGATGAGGACGGGATTGCCAGGGAAGGGAAGAAAAGCGGCACTGTCTCACATCGCATGAAGAGAAGCCTCGTCGTTACGGAGGCCTTGCTCAGGAGAGCATCTCGCAGTCCCCAATGGAAGAGAATCTTCGAGAGGTTAGGAGGCAGCCGTACGCCACCCTCCGCCCGCTAGCGTGACATCGACAACCTGTCAGAGCGCATATAAGTAGACACAAAAGGGTCTAGACTCACAGCAGCGTTCCTATCCATTTTCTCAAGTACCAGTACATGGTGACCGACGCGTCGAAGGGCCAAGGCACAAGCGAGCCCCGCTATGCCTGTTCGGCCAAGATACCGTTAGCACCGACCAGCCGTCAGAGACGATCGATCGTACCTCCACCGATGATGAGGAAGCTAATCGGAAAGCTCGTCTGAAGCGGGAGGTTGGATCGTGAAGACTGAGAGTCGTGGTGAGGCATGATGCGTACGAGTATCGTGAGCGTGAAGAGCGGACGAGGCGAAGAGCGTACACGTCGGACGTACCTCAGCACTCATAACTGAAAGCTAAGCGAATCCGGGGTGCTGCTGCTGTGGCCGTCGCGGGATAATATGCGCTCGACGAGACACGGAGAGCCCGGTATAAATCAACAACGCTTGCGCGAGACGATGCCATCGGGAGGCGAGCGGAGACCCGCGAAGACCCCAGACTGCACGCTCGGGATTCGGGACGCATGGACGATGAGCACGGAGGACTCGCACGCGCCCACGGCTGGCGAACGCGTCTTGCCACAAATGTCGAAACGAATTCCCGTACCGGGGAGACTAGAGGCAGAGCCATTAAGCGACTGCATAGAGCTGCTTACCCGGCCGAAGCAGCCTTGTTCTCGAATACAACAGGCGAGCAGATGTCCACCTTGGTACAAGAAAAGAAGCTGCGGGGCGCTCGGGGTGAGAGGCAATGAGTACGGAATCAAAACATGTTGATGCGCACCGTATAGACCGCTTATAACGCGGGCTTCTTCACCGATCAAATCGTGGTGATTCCAGCTCCAGAACACTTGATGTGGCATCTTGAGACTTGGAGGACAAGCCGGGACCGGACTCCTTCGCGCGAGTCGCGCACCATCATGCAACGTGTACTGCCTGGGCTCACTTTCCAGCTTGATGATAGTGTACGGGTTCCTCTGGAGGCGGGATTTACACAGGGCAGCACCCTGCGATGCGCCTGCATCGATCCGGAGTGAACACGGAGCGCGAAGTTCGCGTACTTACCAGCTAATTAAACCGTGAGACTGCGTAAGACGGACAGCGGATGTGATTCCCTTCCTTGTACTTACGTACGAACGCCCTGCACGTCATCTGAGCTATGTGTGTACCCGTTGATTTGCGGGCTGTGATGGAGGCCTGTGTCGGAGGCAAGCTCTCACCTGAGCGCCGTCCGAGTGTCTGCCAAGACTTGTCGGCCCTGGGATTGCTGACACAAGACTGAGCTGCGACAAGACTGGTACCAGATGGGACCCGGGATCTCCTTGA
>WJSG01024710.1:0-20668 GCA_016618145.1 Sanghuangporus lonicericola | reverse complement strand
ATGCATTTAGGCACTAGGTGTGGGACTCAAAGCACGAAAGGTGAGATGGGACCGTGTACCGGCCACGGTCCCCGCTCACCTTCCGCGCTTAATACCCACTAAAACCCCGCTGTTTGTCACCCACTTGGGCGGTAATTCCCGACCGCTCTCAATTATAGGCAGCCAGATTCTTTCAACGTCTGACGCTTTCAGGGATCGCTTCCCTCTGGATATAGCTGCCGTCTGTCTGTCTAAACTTAGGCGCGAATTTAAGGCCGCAAAGAATCTGTTGGTAACTTCTGCCTCTACGAACTGCTGACCTTCGTTCTGAATGACCCTTTCGCACCGTAGCTTCCAAATCAGGTGCAGGGCCTCAGTACACACTATGCACCATAGCTGCTCTATCGTCGTCCTCCTCGCACCTGCCTCCGTCTTGTAGACCGCGCACGCCGCTCCGAATGCTGAGCCCCAGCATGGCTCGTGCCATGTCGCACCGGTATGTCCCCATACTTCCTTGAGTAACCGCCAGATCGACTCTTGGCCAACCGCGTTGCACTCGAAAATGATATGAGACATCGTCTCGCATTCTCCGCAGATGTCGCAAAAAGCTCGCGCCTGGTACTCTGCAGGCATCGTCGGCCTCAGCCAATGCGTGCCGATCATGAACGCGTCGTGCATGGCCTTCCACATGAACTGTGACGCCTGCCGTGATACATGTTTCGTGCGCAAGGACGTCCAAAGGGTCTCGTCTGTTATCTGCATACTGAAAATCTCCTCGATACCACTAGATACCCTATCCATGTTAGCTACCGTCCTTGGCCTCGGCGGCACTAGCTTGTCTTTCATGGTGCGTATCGCTCGGTAAGCAAGTTTCTGTGATATGGCTTGTAATTTCGCGCCTGAAAGTCTGAGGGGAGCTGGGATACGCATTTCTATCCGATCTTCTCTCGGCTTTTGGGCTCCTTCCGCTGCGAGTTTGTCGGCAGCCTCGTTCCCAGGGTGTCCGTCGTGGCCTTTGACCCACCGAAAAATGGTGTGGGCTTGTCTCTTTCGTAGCATCGCGAGGACGGCTCTTGTCAGATCCGCATTTGTCTGCAGGATATAACCCAAGTCCTCGTGTTTCTGGCGCCATCTCGTGAGCGCTCCTAGAGTTGTCTTGGAGTCAGTTATCTGTACCACGCGCGTGCGTTCATCTGGCACTGTAGTGGCGAGGAGAGTGGCTACGATCTCTCCCGTCTGGTTTGTCTGTGTGAGGGTTCGCGGGAGTCTCAAACTTCGATTCAATTGGTGATCATCTTCCGCGTAGATCCCAGCCCCTGCCTGCGCATTTCTCTCTCCGTTTCGGATGCATGAGCCATCTGTGGCCAGAGTTATCTCGGTCCCCTCCTCCCTGATTTCTGATTGAGGGAGCGCGTTCGATACGGGCTCCTCGCAGGTGAAAATTCGTAGGGCTTGGCTGAGATCGCCGTGGACCGTGATGCGCCTGTCGAAGAGTACAGCATCGTCGTCTCTAGTTTCCGCCCTCAGATCATCCATGTCCTTTTGTTCATAGTCTTCAGGCTGACGTTGGCATGGGTTCCACTTGTCAGGCAGAGTGCTCAGCATTTCCTTCGCACGTTTGCAGCACGCATGCGGGTTTGCGCAGCCGGTTGCCACCCGCAGTTGCGTGCAGGCTGTGCATCTACAGTTCGCCTTCGGTACGTGATCCGCATGTTGTAGCGTCTGCGTCAACCGGAGGCAATCACCCACCGTCCTCGTAGCATGCGAGCGTTGTAAGCAAGTTAGCAGTTTGGACGGAACCGTGAGCCGTCCTAGCATTATTCTGTCAGCATATTGGTGGTCCCATATCGGCATCGAGTTAAGGATGTCTCTCGAGAAGGCTAGACCTTCGAGGCGTACGCGGAACTTCTTGGCTGTATTCATTATGCTCGTGAGTTCATCGGGCAGCCCATGCACTTTGGGCTTCCATTTCTGCAACAGGGGGTTGATACGTAACTCCGGCTGTTTTAGTCTGCAGTTTTTCGGCACGTAGTTCGCATAGAGGTCGTCTGCAAGATAGGCCCACATTGGTCGGTCCTTGCTGAAGTCGAGGTAGGCCTTGAGCCACATAACGTCGATCGCTTCATTTCTAGTTTTCAGGTCTAGGAGCCCTAGCCCACCTCTCGCAACCGGGAGGTATACATAATTCATACTTATTGGCGGGGTACGTCTGTCGTCCCACAGGTAGCTGCATATAATTTTATCTAGTCGTTTCAGGATGATTTCCGGCATCCGCTGGACCGTGGTCAAGAATTGCGTCATCCCACCTATTATCATCTGAATAACGTGTTTCTTTCCCTGGACTGATGCATGCCCTGTCTTCCACCTCTCAATCACTTCCATTAGGGGCTTCCTCATCGCAACAATCTTGTTCAGGACTAGGGTCCATATGTCTACTTGGTCAACATCGTTACCTAGGAAGGCTCCCAGAATGCGGACCGCTTCGCCATCCTGCGCAACATGTACATTTCGTGGGTAATTTTCCCATGCGCCTGTGGTTCGGTACGTTTCTGCCATCTCATGCCTAAAGGCAGGCCGTCCTAGAGGGATGATTTCAGTCTTTCCAATGTTGAAACGCGCCTTCGCCGCCGAGCACCAGGTGTCTAGAATTTCCTGTAATACTCGGAAGTCGTCACACCTTGAGAGGTATACTGTAGTATCATCAGCGAACAGCACGGCTTTCAGGGTTTCATTACATCTTGGTATACTGAAACCTTTGATTTCAGACGTTCGGATCATCGCCGACAGTGGCTCAATTGCCAGGTCGAAGAGGAGACAGGAGAGCGGGTCGCCCTGCCTTACCCCTCGATATATACGGTACGCTTTACTGAGTATGCCGTTTACCATCACAGACGTTTCAGCGTTCGCGTATAGGGATTTCACCAGTTCAATGAAGCCAGGAGGCATACCGAAACGTTCGAGGACTTTCCAGAGATAATCGTGCGCAATTTTGTCATATGCCTTCTCTTGGTCTAAAGCGACAATTGCGCCGTCCGCTTCGTTGGCCTCTGTCCAGTGTATCATCAGCCGTGCTAGCTGTGTGTGGTTATGAATTTTCCTGCCAGGTACAAACCCCGCCTGCGTCTTGTGTATGAGCTTGGGTGCCACCTCCGCTAGTCGGACAGCCAGAGCCTTGCTCAGCAGTTTATAGTCCGTATTGAGGAGGGTAATTGGCCTATAATTTACCACTCTCGTGCGCTCACCCTTTTCCTTGTAGATCGGGGCTATCCATCCGCGAGCGAAGGATGTTGACGAGTCGACCCCGTGCGTCCTTATATCTTCGAAGGCCGCTTGTAAGAGGCGGACAATGTCAAAACATTTCCTACCCTTGTGGCGGCAGTCCTCGACGTGTCGCGCGTGTAGCGTCTTCCACACTTCGAACGGTACCCCGTCAATCCCTGGAGATGATCCGTTCTTTGAGAAGCGTAGGGACAGTAGGACTTCCTCGTATGTGATCTCCCCTCCCAACTCTCGCGCCTCATCGTGGTTAACCTTCTCCGTTAGGCTGTCTAGTGCTACCTGAATGTCCCGCTCCCTGTCCTCCTCTGCTTTGGCACCTGGATCATCACGTTGTACGTTCATATGATGCAGTCTTGCCATCTCGGCCATTCTGACCGAGTCCGTTTCATAGATCTTCTCGCCTGCTACTCCGGTTAGTCCCTCCTTTTCGAAAGCATTGATGATATCCCTAGGAGCACACTCCCGGTGCAATTTAGACCAGTATTTTGTAGGTCTCTCGCCGTAGATCCGGTGCGTGGCCCTCGATTGCTGCTGTTGTTGCTTAACACGCCTCTGCTTCAGCTGACGTATCTGTTTCGTCAAAGCTTCAGCCTCCTCGATCTTGGCCTCCTCTGTCCGCGCTCGATCCGCTTTGACCTTTCTCAGGGCCGTCTCCCGGTCACATATCTCCGCGAGGAGTCTTGGCACCACCTCCTTCTCGCGCGCTCTCGCAAGCTTTGTCGCCGCTTTCTTGAAATCGTACAGTATCCTCTGTGGGTTTCGTACCTCTGACCTGTTGTCGTCCGCCTCGAGCCTTTCCAGTTCATCAATCGCGTCGAGGCCTCGCAGCTTGATGTCCTTGCTCAACTTCCTATCTTTCAGCAGACCAAGTGGGAAGACCGGTCGGCCTGCACCTACTATCGGTGCGTTCGCCGGGGTGAGTTGTACCAGTATCAGACTGTGGTCGGTTCTCACCCCAGCCTCACATATTCTCCACTCTCTTGCGTGGTTGAAAAGCGCGGTCGTCACATAGATTCTATCGAGTCTTGAGAAGACAGCATTCCTCCCAGTACCTCGGTGAAAGGTGTACTCGCGCGTGTTTGGGTAAGTTGCTCTCCATCCATCTGCCAGCATTAGTCCTAGACATCCCTTCAGCTCATCCAGTTCCAGAATCGATTGGTCGGGGCCTTCGCCAACTGGGAGGCGATCCAGATTGTCCTCTACGTTATTGAAGTCGCCGGCCATGAGCTGCGGCCTCGGACATCGGGGGCGATCCTCGTAGTATTTTCGTACATTTCGGAAGAAGGTCTTTCGCTCTACGACCCCATCTGAGGTTGGAGCATACACGCATAGTATTTGTTTGCGTTCGCCGCCCTGGCACGTTATGGCCACCTGTATCGCTTTTCCTGGGATCACCTCTGTCATCACTGCGTCCGCCGTCTTGATATATCGCGCGTTCAGGACGACCGCGACCCCGTCACGCTGCGTTGGAGCGTCCGGATTCGCAGAGAAGAATACTCGGATCTTCTTGGCAAACATTTTGTGGATGGCTGCCACCCGTTCATGTGTGAGGTGTGTTTCTTGCAGGAGGAGCACCCCTATACGGTTCTCAGTCATCATTCGGTAAACTCTCCCCCATTTATTGTCTTGGTGATCTCTAATGAGATTCCCAAAGCCATTTATGTTTAGTGAGCCCAGCTGAACTGCCGACCGCCTCTCCTCCTTTGGCTTGCTCTTTCTCCCGTCTACGCGTCTTGTCGAATCAGAGGTCGCATTTGTCGGTGCTTGCGTGTGCGTCATTGTTTCGCCGGCTTGTTCCTCAGAGAAAACTATGCCTCCGTTCTCTTCCCAGCGATCACTGTCTCTCCGGCAGGCATAGGTGCCCGAGGAGACTCCCGTTGGGTCGAGGCGCTGATTGCCATGACTGATGTGTGCTCCGTATTGGTCAGAAGTATTGGATTGGGTGTTCGCAGTTGGTTATGTCGGTCGAGTTACAACCATAGCTCGACCCTAGACGGATATGACCCTCCGTTCGAGGTGACGAACGCAAAAGCACTTGACCGCGGTAAGTCTCGTTGCAGTTGCTTGCTCGTGCACGAGCACGACTCGTCGCGCCTAAATAGGCTGCCGTGTATGAGTGCTAGCAAGGTTTCCTGTGCAGGAGCCAGTAAATTACACCCTGCTAGGGCCTGCGTGTATTGGCGACCCCGCAGGTCGCCACGCACCGTGCAAATCCAATCTCGGGGGCCATACCGAGCGCACACCAGACGACACTCGATCAGTGCGTCTCACTTCCAAGAGAAAGGAGACTAGAAGTAGCCTACGTCTCACCTGTAGAGTGGAGGACAGGAGTCCTCCTCCGTGGAGACCCGGGGTTACGTTGATCTGAGCGGGGTTGTTCTATTAGCGTAAGTATTACAGTACCAGCCGTTTATGCAGCCCTCGGTGGACCATTCGTCCTCCACACATCACGCTCCGCGGTCAGCTCGTCTACTCGTACCAGCCCCTCATCGGCTCCTCCGACCACTGCTGCGTCGCGTAGCGTCGCTGCTGCTGGCGGTCTCCGTTCCACGGGGATCTCCCCCTCGGCGTGTACGGCCTCCGCCCTTCACCTCTCCTCTGCGTTCCACCCCTCTCGCCGTCATAGTGGCCTGCGCCAGCCTCCCAATCCCGGCTCTCTCTCGACTTGCCTTTCCATGCACCCCCTCCGCGCGTCATGCTTCCGCGCGTCGCGCCTCCGCGACCTCCTGCCGCTGGAAACTTCTTTGCTCCGAGCATCTCCGCCGTGTGCGATCGTGCTCCGCATCCGGTCCCCTGCCATCCATCCATGGTCGGGAAGAGGCATTTCATTGTGTCGTGGTCGACCCCTCGGCATCCAGAGCACCAGAAAACTCTTCGTGCCGTCCCCGTCCCATTCATGAAGTTGTTGTACTTGCAGGAGCGCAGGTGCGCCACCCAGTCTCTCCATTCATTCATGTCATCGGTAGGGGAGTCGATGAAGACATTTGCCGTGAAATCGCCGTCCTCGAGGTCGGCGATCTTGACCTCCAGAGTGCTGAGAATGTATTCGACTCTCTCCTCGGTAGGGATTCGACGGAGCGATTTGCTAGCCTTCGTTAGCTTCGACAGCCACTCGTACATCGCCGACGCGCGCAGCACATTCATGACTGCCGCCCGAATCACTGCGGCATCCGGCCGGAGGAAACCTACGAGCCCTAAGACCCATCGTGGGTTGCTGAGTCGACGTGGATATGTGATGATGCTGACTCCTTTCGACGAGGCGACCCGGATCGCAGCCATTGGTGCCGCGCCTCTCGTCGTCAGCCCTCGTATTGCCCAGGTGAACGGGAGATCGCGCACCGCCAGATGTCGCTCGCGGTCGGGGTCCGGCGGTACGACACTGAAGTTGGCCTCTCCTGTGACGAAAGTCGTGATCGCCGTCACTGCACTCTCGACGTGTCGATTGACCACGCCGTTGGTCGTCAGCCTGTAGTTGTACGCCGTGAACATCACCGCGGTGCTGTCTTTCCACATCTCCCGCTGCCACTCGGCCGACTGTCCGTGTACGAGCCGTTCTGGGTCGTCAAAATGCACCTCCCATCTGATATCCCGGGGGTTTTCAGCCAGCGAGGGGACGTCCATCGAGTTGGGGCTTTGCGCCACCGCCGTCGGCACCATGTCGGACGCACCCCAGTCGTCCCGCGTGTCCATCATCGTCTCGTTCGCTGCTCCATCGTACCTCCACGCAGCTTCGCGCGTCTCGTATGGCCTGCCAGGCTCGCTCGCTCTAGCCTGCGTCGCCTCGCGTCCTGGCGTCGCGTCCGTGAACGCGCCCGGTCCAGCCGTCCTCCGATTGAGTCCGCACATCTCAGCGTCTGCCTGCTCGTCTCCAAAGCGCGGCTCTTCGACGTGCATCCGCGCCTCCTGGTTCCGGCGTATCTCCTGCTGATACTGCCAGGCTTTTGTGTGTGGTATCGGGGAGAACGTGGCGTCGTCCACGCTCCCATCCCCTCCTGTCTCCAGATAATCTACAGCCGGCACTCTCTGCCTGCCGTTCCGTCCCGGAATTGCGCTATCCCAGAACTTCGGGGCGTAGCCTCCTCGCCACGCGTTGTCTTCTCCAGGTCGGCTCGACGTGTGTCTGCTGGCAGACGGGCATTCGAGGACCTGGCGCAGGTCCTGCGTCGAATCACGGCTGTTCGTCGTCCGACGTCTCGGAGGAGTCTTCAGGAGGGCGTTCGTCTCCTCATCCCCATACAGCTCGTCGATCCGCATGCTCTCCTCTCTGTCCCGTTCCTCACGGCCTGCTCTCTGAGAGCTCCTCATCTCTTCCGTCCAGTTGACGCTCCTGCGCGTCGGACGAGACGACTTGGCCACGGAGCTAGCGCGTGAGAAGGGAGTCGGGGGGTGGCCAGAGTAGTTAGCTTGGCTATCCATCATGTACGGCGGGTCTCGCGAGCGGTGGTTCAGCGTAGCGTACTCAGATACATGCTTGGGGGTTGAAAACGCTACAGGCTGGGGCACATCCCTCTGCATCACTCCCGCACCTCGTACCCCTCCCCACGGGTTTGCGAGCATCTCATTCACAGAGGGGAGGCGCAGCGACGGCTGTACTGGCGTCGCCTCGTCGCGACGCGGCCTCCGCGCCGTCCTGCTCAGCTCTTCAGATCCCTGGGATCCCTCCCATGTACGCTTGCGATGGGTCGGCGCAGGGAAACGCTGATGATGCTCATGTTGCTCACCAACGTAGTCGTCGAGTTCTTCCAGGAAGGCGCGCCTGTCCGGGTCCTCTGCGAGCTGGTTGCTCGGCGGGCCTTCGTCGTACACCTCGCCATCCTCGAGAGTCTTGGATTCGTGTTCGTCGAACTGGAAGGTCGCCGGGGACCTCGGGAGCGAGCCGACTGCGCTCCACATCGACGCGCTGTCCATGCTCTGCGTCTGGGGCTCTGCGCGGCTCGTGTCGTCACTCGGGATGTCCGTCGACGAGAAACGGATCGGGGAGCTCGAAGGAAGCGAGCTCTCCACGCTCTACGTACTCGTTCATCGACGCGCTCCTGGGATAGGTAGATGTACTTACCTGCTGCCTTCCTTGCAGATCGTCCGCCTTCCGGCCCGTAGCTATCGTCTCCTGCGATCCATTCGCGCTTCCTTCATCCTCGCTCGCGACCGGTATGTCTTGAGTATAGTCATCCTGCTTCGGCGTCGATGGCACCATCACCCGTCCCTCGTCATCAGCCGTTCCGGGGCTGCGTTCAGAGGGCAGGCCTCGCGCTCGTCGTGTACTCACCGACATCGCGGCTACTGCGTTACTTTGCGTACTCGTCGGGGCGCGCGTCGGCTCGGAGTTCGGTGTCTTAGCGGGGCAGGGGAGGGTACCGTCTGCGGAGTGGGAGAGAGGCGAGGGAGACAGCTGGGGTGCGCGGGCATCCTCTGTCCTTTAAGTCGTCCCGCGTTTCTTGCCTCGCACCTCGCTCGTGTGCCGGCTTGCTTGCACGCAGCCTCTTCGAGCGCGGCATCTTGTCCTGTTGTCGTGGCGTCCGGAGCGTCGGATGGGCGGGATCGCGAGGGAGGAGGCGAGCTCAGTGGTTGGAGGTCATTTCAGAGTGCTATAGCTTCCGTGTTTGGCCATATTTTGCGCGTCTCTCTACCACGTGCGCGCACCTACCCACGCCCTTGTTATGCTCTTTCAGGTGCGTTTCTTATCGCCTTATCCGGCCTACTTCTCCAGCGTCCGCGCTGTCGTCGGGTACGTCGACTTTCAACTCTGCTCTCCATCTCTCTTCTTCCTCCGCTTTCTTCTGACTCGTTCTTCCGCTCATTCTGACCGCCTCGTCGTGCTGGGTCCGTCTAGGCTGCTCTTTGTATCCATCGCTCCTTGCACATACCTGTTCACTGCGTCAAGACTCCCCTTCGTTCCTCGCTTCCCTGCACTGGCATGTTACGTCCCGGTACGCCATTTACGTTCCATCAGGTCCTCTCCTTGCAGCGTCAATCATCATTAAGCTTTCAGATCTTCCCCGTTCTCGCACCTCAGCGATGGGCGTTGCCTCGTGCCTGTGTCAACTCGCACCCTCGTTTCGCCATTCTGGGTGCGTTTCTCTCTTCCTTCCTTCCTGCTTCTTCGGCGTCCTGTACTGACAGAAAGCTTCATCGTTTAGTCCTTCCTTCTTTCTCTCCGGTTCTGTCGTCCCCGCCACGTTCGTTTGTAGCGCCTCCTCCCGCCGGTCAGCAAAGCCGCGCCATGCGTCGCACGCCTCCTCTCCGCAGGGGCCTTGCGCTGCAGTCCTACTCGCGCCCTCCTATCTTACGTTTTAGCGTCTGGGTACGTTTCATTTCTCTTTCTCGTTATTTTGCTAGCATCTGATTTGGGTACTTCCCTTCATGCAGACGCATCTCCTTCCCTTATCGCCCGAGCCGGGCGCGCCGCTCTTTCTTCCGCCGACGCATGTCCGCGGCACTCATCAAGCGTGAGATTCCATTTCTACTTCGCCCAGTCGTATCTCATCCACATATGTAGTTTTAACTCCCCTTCGAGTCCCTGCGTGGACACTGTTTTCCGGACCCTCTTATCCATCACTTTCCATACCCTTCCAGGGTGTTCTCCGACCTTCCCCGGTAGCGGTGCCAGTCCGCATTCTTCCGCTCTGCACATCGTCTGCCTTCCTCCGTTCCGTCTTCGGTCCTCGTGCCGCTCCGCCGCTCCGCTCCGTCCTTCCGCTTCTCCGCTCCATCCTTCCGCTCCTCCGTTCCATCGTCCCGCCCCTCCGTGCCGTTCTCCGATATGTTCCGCTGCCTCGTATTGTCCCCCGACCAGCTCCGCCGCGCCGTTCCGCCTCCGTTGCGCGCTCCGCGTTCCATGCCCGAGTCGGCCGAGAACGTCTTGGAGACCAAAGTGCGCCAGGCTCTCCGTTGGGAACTCCACCGATCTCCAAGTTATGTCACTTCGTGTGGCCCGCATCTCCCCGCCTTGCACCGTTTCATTCGGGACGTACACAATTTCCAACTCCACCCTCGTAATCGTGTTTCCTTTGCACCGATTCTGTATCACCACCCTCGCCCATCCTTCCTCCGCCTCGCAGATTTCCACAACCACCCCTGCCACGTGTGGGTCATACGCCTTGAAGACATTGAGGTTTGCATCAGGAGCTGTCGGCGCTGCTTTTGGGAGTGCGAACAGCTGGACCCGTCTACCGATCGCGAGTGGTTTCGTCGGCCGTACGTGTGTCGTGTAGACGTGTGTCTCCTCCTGGTCGTGTTTCGTCTGGTCACAACTCCTTCCTCTACTCTTCCACCACGCAAGGACCTGCGTCTCTGCCACTCCTTTTCCTCCAGAGAGCTCTTCCTCATTGCGCTGCTGCGACCGCGAATCGCGCAGCCTCTCTGGACCCTTTTTTGCGGATGATTTTGGCATGGCCTGGCTGGCTTGGAAAGCAAGAATGGGTAGAGGAGAGATGGTGGAGATGTGGACGTGGCAGGTTTTGGTGGTCTCAGCCAGTCATAAGTAGTAGTGAACGTAATCGGCTCCGTGCATGGAGAATGGTAATGAGCGAGTTTCGGTGGGCAGAGCCGAAAAACAGTTGGGTCGTTCTGGGTATTTGTATGCCTGGCGAGTCGTACTGTACCATTTCGAATTGTTCGACCAGTCACGCATAACAGGCCCCCAATTTGGGCGAAAATTGGGCGCCTGTCACGCGTCACCAGGAGGCTGGTCGAAACCTCCAGCCGGGCGCTAAGGTCTTCCGGGGGCGGCGCGCTGTCGCGCGCCCTGATTTTGGTAATTTTTGGTCGAATTTTGGGCAAATGTCACGGTCACCGGACCGTTGGTCGATTATGTCCGGCGAAATTCGCGTGTCACGCGTCACACGGCTGGTCGAACCATTCGAAATGGTACAGTACTTTCATATGATACTCTCCGCTCAATTCCGTGCGGCATTCCGTCTTCGGGCGCTTATTTGTCATCTTCATGACGCATCCTTCTTCCCGCGTCTAGGCGCTTCTCGACCGTGCTGGCAAGAGACCCATCCTCCTTTTGCGTCTCGTACCGTCTCGATAGTTGCTGTAGAACTGCTTGAGACGTCTCGCTGCTGGTATTCAGTTTCTGATGCGAGTGTCTCGGTTGCCGCCACAGTGGCTCGGCCGACAGGTATGTTTCGTCCGTACACCTGGCCTCTCTTTCGTTCAATCATTCGCTCTTTCATTCGCGTCCTCTTCCGTTTAACAACGTTCGTCTGCACTCTACGCGTTCGTTTGTACTGCATTCTCATGCTAGATCTATTCCAAGTATGTATTATCCGCACGTTCTGGCCGCTCCAAGTGCCAGAGACCGTGGGAAAAGACCAGATGATGGTGGTCATGGGAAGAGGAGCGTCCGCTGCGGCTGACTCTTCTCTGCCTCGGCCCAGCCTCACTTCGATAGTCACTTCGCGCTTTCTTCTCGACTTGAGTGACCTTGCAGCGCGAGCTCAATTAGATGCTATTGACTCAATGAGCTTAGGAGTGCCGACGCTGACGGTAGACCTCACACCCGCTCATTCCGAAGTCCCGTCTGCACTTTTCGAGAGTAATGTAGATATGGGCAACCCTCCGGAGGAGCCTGTGTGAACGCTTAAATGGGTGTAACCCACAACATATGCGGCACAGTACCTTCTAAAATTATACTTGCTACGGACACCATCTCCGGATTGAAGGTGGACCATAGCTCATCATGTCGTGCCGAGAGAAGTTCGGTGGGCGCTTCAGTTGCCATTCTTGGATCTTGTTCTGTCCCGTGGACGCGCGTACGTTGCCTCTCCTCCTCAAGCCGATCATGACTGCACTGCTCACACGCTCTCGTCCTCTCTCAACCTGAGCAATGTCTGTCGTTGATTCTGCGGAGGGTGCCCAAGCAGTCGACCTCTGGTCATTTCGGAGGGCTGATACGATCCGACGCAACATCCGCGTAGGATTGGGCTCGCAATCCGGACATGCACGTATGTTCCTCCCATGCCCGTCTCTCTCTCATCTTTCCGATAAATGTGAAGGGTGCTGAATGGGGTGGTGGATGAAGGCATGAGGAGCATGGGAGAGCTATGCACGAGATCGATCCGGTCACCGGTGATCATCTTTCCGTCATCCCTGGACAGCGGAGACGTCGCTTTTCGCAAAGCAACCTGTCGCGATCGTTACGACCGTGATGACGGTACGTCGAGAAAGGCACGGCGAAGATGTAGAGGAGTCGGAACCGCGCAAGTTGCGCGCAAGGGCGCGTACAGGCTCGGAGGTGGATACCTTTTGGGGAGCGTCTTCCCGGACGAAGACGCATTCGAGGTTGTTCAATCATCCTTCGAGCTTCTACCCCAGCGCTCCCCCTGGATGGTCGCCATTGCTAAGCGGTCTATGTCTGCCGTGCGGCGGCGGCTCAAGCTATGGAAGTCTGCTCCATGCGAGTAGTTCACGGAACTCCAGCTACCGGACATTCTAGCGCTGCGCTGGACACTTATGAATAGGGGGGCAGGACAAACGTTTCTCGTCCTCGTCCTCCTGCTGAATTTGGAGACAACCTACCTCTACAATCACTCTCGGGTGATCTACATGTCTTCGGAAACCACCTCGGTTCTCAATGCGACGCTCGGGTAACTTTGAACATAGTTCCGTCCTCAAGTTGCTTTGCTCACGGTTCTGTGACTTCAGCTACGACACCAAACTCGTCTCATTTGCAGTCATCGGTGCGTCTCTGTGCATGTTCACGTCCAGGGTTTGCGTTTACTGACCACCGCGCATAAGCATTGCTGCTATACGATGGTTGCCTAAATCTGCCTCGCGAAGTTCCCTACATTTGGGGCAGGAAGCCAACCGCAATCAGCGCTCTGTATATCATGAGTCGGTACTGCTGGCTCGCAATCGCCATTGTCGACCTCGCTGCGTGGTATCAAACAGAGAGTGAGGTGCGTCCACCCTCCTGCCGCATGTCTCCATCGAGCGTAATGCCTCCTGCAGAGGTGAGGGCCTTGACGGTGCTTGCTCGTCTGATGAGAGCCTCTGTTGACACTATCCGCCACGCCACAGCTGTAACATTGTAACATATGCAGATATCATACTGCGGCTCTTCGCGTATACTGGCGGCGCAGGTGAGCCGAGCTTGAACTCGGTCCGGCAGATCTTCCTCTGCATGCTCTGATAACCCCATGCTCTATCATAGTCTTCCTCGCTCTCAGAGCATATGCTCTATCGGGCGGCAAGCGCGTCCTGGCCGTCGCGATCTTCCTGTTGAATGAAGTCTTCATCAGTCCAAATGTCGTAAGCAATCTTTTGCTTTCATGAGAAGGTTGTCGTTTGACAACGGATCATCCACAGTATGCATTGTCAAACCTCCAGCCGACGGTTTTTACAATGTTCGGGGGATGTCAGTCCGCGCTGAGCGGCGATGTGAACCAACTTTCGCTGGTCACTTGGTGAGTACAGAACCAACAGTTCTCGTGCTTCGAGGCTGACATCGATGATACACCTACTTAGTGAGTGCTTTGCTCAGCCCAAATGAGCGCGCAAGGCAGCCCTGGCTGACGTCTTCTGGGTACTATGCAGCAATACGCGTCTCACGCACAGCGATGATCCTGTCCGAGCTCATTGTTGTCATCATGACGTGGATGAAGATACCCAGGGCGCACGCGTTTAGGGAGACCGGGCCTGCTACGCTCACGACTTTGCTATTGAAAAATGGTACGCCAAGGTTCAATTCGAACGCCTTCGCAGCTGATCATTCTGCATTTTTTAAAGGTATCCTGTGCTTTGGGTCAGTCCCTCGTGGCTTCGTCCTACTACCCATCGTTCAGAACTCGCTAACGAGAAATCAGTCTACCCATCGTGATGACTTCCGTTGTCTGGGCACTCGAAGAACGCGTATGTCCCCCCGCTGATTATCTAGCATTCATAGGCTGACCGATACTTGCAGGCGTCGCAGCAAGTAGTCATTGAGCTGGTGGAATACATCGGGCAGGTCAGAGATGCGTGAGCATATGAGTTCCTGTGCGACCGGTCGAATATTCGTTAAATACTTCCTTCTCCCCAGCCTCACCTCAATTGTCACCTCACGCTTCCTTCTAGACCTGGCTGAGCTTGCTTCAAGGGCCGAGGCAATAGCCAATGGTCCCCTGAGCTTGGGAGACCCGAGGCTCACGAGGTACATTTCAGCCAACCTGTCGGAAGTCTCGTCAATGCGCTTCGAGGACGATTTGGACTGATGAATCTTGGACGAGAGGCGTTCGGCGTTCTGCACCTTTGTGGGGTTCTTCTGCAAGACCAATTGGAAGTCATCCTCCCTCGGACATTGTACATAAGGTTTTGTTCGGGTATCCGGGGTGGCTCGCATCATGATATTGCAGCGTGCTGCTGTGCGGCATCCAAGATTGGAGCGCCACCCGATGATGAGCTCCTGGCGCTCCGCTGGGAGAGGTATAGATACGAGAGCAAGACAATGTTTCCCCATCTCGTCACCCTCTTCCGCTGAACGACTACTTACCCGCCTTACGACGCTCCCAACAAATTGACATGTCTGCGGATACCGTAGCCGATGTCACGTCGATTCTGAATGCGACGCTGGCGTAAGCTTCAGGCGGTCATACTTCTTCTGTTGGTCGCTCACGGTCTTGTCAGCTACGACCTCAAGCTCGTCTCATTCGCAATTATATGTACGCTACTCTGCGTGTTTCCGAATAAGTTCTGCGATTGCTGACATTTTGTAACGCAGCATTGTTGTTGTACGACTGTTGCCTGAACCTGCCTCGCGAGATTCCCTACATCTGGGGCAGGAGGCCAAACTTGCTCGGTGTCCTGTATGTCATCATTCGGTACGGCTGGCTCGCAATCGCAATCGTCGACCTAGCCGTGTGGTATCAAACAGAAACTGAGGTGAGCCCCGCTTTCCTGCAGCACGCTCGCTGTCCGAAACTCACACTATCTACAGAGGTGAGATCTCTCGCTTGTGGTGACTCCTATGGTGGAATCTGCGGCTACTGACATACCGGCTCAGCTGCAATGTCATGCTCCATACAGATATTATAATGCGGCTCGTCGCGTATACTGGCGGTGCAGGTGAGTTGAGCTTTACATCAAGGGGTCTCTGCATGCGGCCCTGACAGATTGACGCTCCAGTTTTCCTGGCTCTCAGAGCCTATGCTCTCTCTGGGGGCAAGTGCTTCTTGGCGGTCATGATCTTCCTTTCGAATGAAGTCTCTATCAGTCCAAATATCGTAAGCCATCTTGCGCTGTATCCTGAGCTATGTCCGAGTCGTTGAAAAACGGTGGAATACTTACCAACAGTATGAATTGTCAAAGCTCGAGGCGACGGTCTTCCCTATGTTCGTGGGCTGTCGAGCAGCACTCAGCCAGGATACGAATGCACTCGCGTTGATTACGTGGTAAGCACAGGACGCACATCTTACGCTTTTCGCTGGCGTTGATGATGCAAATTTAGTGAGTGCTCTGCTGAGCTCGAATGAGCCGGCAACGCCGCCCTCGGTCTATTGGCTGACATTGTCTGGGTGCCGTACAGCGATACGCATATCTCGGATAGCTATGATACTGTCCGAACTCGCTGTCCTCATCATGACGTGGATGAAGACACCTAGGTTGCGCGCATATTGGCACGCTAGCCCGATCACGCTGGCATCTGTGCTAATCAGGAACGGTACGTCAAGCGTCCATAAAACCCCATACGCAGCTCACACATTATCTGTAAGGCATCCTGTGCTTTGCGTGAGTCCGTCCGAATGGCGCGGTCCTACCTACCTCTCGTTTAGTCCTTACTGACTATTTCGAATTCTAGTCTCCCAATCGTGATGGCTTGTGTGCTCTGGGGACTCGAGGAAAACGTATGTCCCATTCCCCATAACCTAGGCACACGCACGCAGAACTGACTGAGTGCAGGATATGGGGGAGATCAAAGCCGAACTCCTCCAATACATAGGGCCGGTCAGAGATGCGTGAGTACCTCACCTGCGTGTCAGCCCGCAGCATATCGCTGACTACCTTTTGCCGCGGCGCAGACTCACCTCGATAGTCACTTCTCGCTTCCTCCTCGATCTGAGCGAGCTTGCTACCAGGGCACAGGCGGCTGGAACCTCCAGCGGCCTTGGAGCCCCGACGCTCACAAGAAGCTTGACACCCGGTCTTTTTGAAGTTCCGTCTGTGCTCTTTGAGGATGACATGGACATGGGCAGATCTCTAGAGGAGCATGTGTGAATGATTGATTACTTACTTAGGTCGGAAGTCCGCGGACAGAAAGTAAAACACGACAACGTACCACTCTAGCTATGTATAGTGTAGATCCGAAGGAGGGGGGACTAGGATTCGTTGTGTCTTGTAGCCTGTGCAAGCATTGGCTGTTACTTACGTGGCTTGGTCCGAAGAGGCGAAATTCGCCCGGGCGCTTCGATTGCCATTCTTGGATTTTTTGTTCGACGCGCACCATTCGGACGGTGCTCACCTTTTGCCGTCGACCATGACTCTACGTCCTCATCGTCTACCAACCTCAGCGAAGCTTGTCAGTGCTCCTGCGAATCGAAAACGCGCTGGTCGACCTCGGGGCGATGGAGGTCGAATCCAACGCACGGAACGTCTGAGGAGGACTTAGTGCGATGAGGGTTGCAATGCGAGCATGTATGTATGTTCATCCATATCCCAACATCTCTCAGAAAATCCTTGTGGACAGGGTCGCCGGTTCAATGGTTTCTGATCTTTGAGATACCTTGCGGCCATATCACGAGTCGGCTCTGAAGATCATCATCCTATGCCTTGCTGGCAGGAACCCTCGCAGTAATGCACCATGCCTCCCAGTCCAGCGGCACCTCTCCATCCCCGAACCTGCTCTTCAGCTCCTCCATCAAGGCTGCCTCGATGTAGGGACTGACCCTCGCCTTCTCCTCCTCGTTCCACGCATTTCCCAGCATCGTCGTCGTCATCCCGCCATAAGCCTTCACGTACTCCTCGCGATTCTGTGCCTTGGTCGCGTTCTTGTGCAAGGCGATATGGACGTCCTCAAAGCCGGCATTCCGGACCTGCTCCTCGAGGAACGCCATGTCGGTCCAATTGTCGCCTTCTCTAGGCTCCTTTAAGAACAATTTGGTGAACTCCTCGAATGGCGGTACCCGCGGAGCCCCGGGAATGCGTGCGACCGCAGCCGTAGCGATCGGGAACCATCCGACATGCTTCCAGATCGTGAACGCGTGGACCCCGGAGGGACGGAGGACGCGGAAGGACTCGGCGAGCAGGGCTCGCGGGTCGGCAACGCCAACGAGGGCGAAGTTGGTGAAGACGTGGGTGTAGTGATTCGAAGGTAAGTCCATCCTCTGCTCGCCATCGTCAGCGTTAGCCCCTGTCCGCCTGAGTCCGACATACCTGCGCGTCGACGAGCTTCGCGCTCGCACCCGTCCAACCATTCTGCTCGATGCGCTCCTGTACGCTCTTCACCATCCCGGGCGAGAAGTCCCCGCACAGGACCGCGAGCTTCGCCTTGGCGGCCGGAGACAATGTCTCGTAGATGTTGAGCGTGACGACGCCCGTGCCACACGCGTTGTCGAGAACCACGAGCTCCTCGCTGCCGTCCGCCTTGTCGAGCCCGGATTGGCGTATGAGATGCAGCGCGAAGGGGCCGGTGAGGGCCTCGCCTGCCTTGTACTTCTTTGCGATGTCGGGGCTTTGCCACTCCATGTTAGTTGGCGGTGATGGTTGGTTCTGGCGGAAGGACCGTGGAGTGTGGTCGTCCTTGTATACGAATCGAACGCCAAGGGCTCCTCCCGAATGCTGCAGCCGTTACGGGCGCTTCCATGACGATCGGAGGTGTCCCCTGTCCTGTATTTTTCGTTCCCGATGTTCTCCCACTCTTTCCCTCCGTCCACGTCGGTATCAAACTCAAACTCGAGTGCGCTTACTGGTTCCACTTCATTGCAGTGCAATCGGAAGACTGTGAGGGTCCTCGTGCGGCATGACAGCTCGAACAAACGAGTTAGTCATCTCCCATTCGACGGAGAACGGCGGCATCCGTAGCTGTTTACTCAGCGAGAGCACTTCCTGTAGCACGACGGCGACGCAGGACCGTGCGATTGACCGCGATTCGACGCTACGCAGATCTCCGGCGTCATGACGGCTGTCGTTCAGTCGAGTCGACCGAGACTTCCTCGACACTCGCGGAACGCACTCCCCGCTCGGACTGTCCAGCTACCATTGCTCGAACCTCGGCCTGGTACATGGTCCATCTCCACGGGAATCAGTCGCCATCGCCAGTCTCCCATTGGGCGACACTCAACGCATCCAGTACACCACACAAACATCTGGACTCTCGAGCTGCGGCGGCGATCCTCGCAGTACTGTACCACGCCCCGCAACACGAAGGTAGCCCCGTTCCCGACCTTGAACGTCGTCATTGTATCCTCATGCCACCGTTTCTCACATACTCCTCGACACTCTGCATCTTGCTCACGTTCTTCAGCAAGACGTTCTCTGGGCATCATCAAACCCAGCCTTCCGGAGCTGCTCTTGACGGACGGTATGTCGGCTCAGTCGACGTTTCGTGTAGCCTAATCCGCCATCGTCGTTCGATCAAGATCGCGTCGGCCAGCAGGACGGAAGACGCGGACAGACAGCAGCCGGGCGTGCGGGTGGAGGGCACCGAGGCCACAGTCCAGGATGATGTACGCAATGTATGTAATCTCATCTTCTGCTCTGAATTTCATTCATCATCATACGTGAGGCACGAACCCGCTCAACAAGCGTTTGGCATCGTTCGCCAGATCCATGGGTATAATTCAACTCTCATGGTCTGCACTGCCCGCGGGATTCATCTGCCTAAGCTAGTCATTCGGACTTCCAGTGAGGGCCGTCAGCGGAAGGGGCTCCTCTCGGAGCATCATATTGGCCACTTCCGCGTTCACGCAAGGGTCAGTGCACTTCGTACCTTGCGCTCGAAGCAGCGCCCATGCGGTTTCAGATCCCGGCGGAACGATGGCTTCTCACCCTCAATCAGACCATTATACCTGGCTGGCGGTGGGTACATGGGACTCGAGTAAAGTAGGACTCGTGAATTTCACAGAGCCCATGGACTCCGAAGGTCCGAAAACGATCGGACCAGTGCCAGATGCTCTCCGAGAGAAATCGCTGCCCTGCCACTTCGTCCCGGAACACCAGAGCGTTGCCAGCAGGACGCCGATGATCTCGACGTAGTTGTTGACCATCGTGATGTACGTTCCGTGAATGAAGTTGCGGTCGCGGAAGATGAAGATGATCTGGGCGATGTTGAGCATCACCGGGAAGACGAAGTTGGAGACCGCGATCCAGAAAAGCGTTCGAAGTCGTTCCGCGTACGAGTCTGTGCGTTGCGGGGGTCAGCGGAGGGCGGGATTCATATCGGATGGACTACGCACTCCGAGAGACGTCCGTTGTGACAGTGTCATATCCGCCCAGTCTAGCTTCGAGCTTCCTTCCTTCGCCGAGACGAAGGATAAACAAGGTCGAAGCATAACTGGATGGAGAATCAGTATACATATATCGGAACCCGCAGATGGCTGTGGACGTACGTGTCGTAGAAGAGCTGCAGGAACCACTCCACCTTGGGATACGGCAGGTCCCACTCGAGCTGGGATGCCAGAAAGGTGTTCGCCAGGGTATGAACACCTTGGGCGATCTTCGCTACGCAAATGGAGGCGTTGATGAGCCGTGCGATGAGCAGAACTATGAACGGGCCGTAGATGAGGAATCGTCTGTTCCAGTTCAGAAGGCGGGGCGGATACGCGGCGACGACCCTGAAGAGCAAGATGGCCTGGACGCTGATGGGTGTGAGGAACCAGAGGGCCGTAAGTACGGTCGTGATACTGGGGTCTACGTTTCTGCCAGTGATGGACCGCGTCTACGGGTCCTCCATGTTAGCCATGACTCTGAGCAACGTGGAAGACACTCACGATGTTGTAGATGTTGATTGCCCCGACAGCAAGTCCGAGGGCAATTGCGCAGGTGTTCAAGATGAATATTGGCTGACGACGCATCCGAGAGTCGGAGAAGAAGAAGAGAGCGATGGCAATGGGGACCAGGAAAGACGACCATACGGTTCCGATGAGGAGTAGGTTCAACGCAGGATCGACCGTGTAGTTCACAGTCGAGGGAGTTGATGTCGGTATGGAGGTAGGAGGTGAGGTGCTCATTGAAGACTTGGTACGACCCGGCGAGACTGATGTGTTGACCTCCAGGGTTGACAGCCAAGCGACGACTTACTCGTGTATTTGAGTGACGGTCGAACCTCGGTCACATTGGTGGCCGCCCGTGCTAATAATGAGCATTGTTCTGCGGCTCGTCGTGCCAGCATCGTGGTGGTAGTATTGGATGGGTGTGGGTACAATCCTCCGATTTCGGACTACGGACTTCCAATATCTCTGCCTCCAAATCCATCTGTCAGGGGCATGAGATACCA
>WJSG01024687.1:0-12020 GCA_016618145.1 Sanghuangporus lonicericola | reverse complement strand
GGAATGCGGCGAACTGGTCCTCCTTCTTGTTGACATGGTTCGCTTCCAAAATGGTGGAGAAGACTGGGAAGCCGTTCTTGGAGTTGAGGGATGCATCGAAATTGTTCCGATAGACACCAGTAATTTCCTGTATAGAAGTGAGCATACTTATCAGGTGGACGGACGGACTGCTCACAATCTCCTCTCCTGGCTTCGCCTTATCAATCAGATCCCAGAGGAGCACGACTTCGCGGTGACGAGGAAGACGACCGGGAGGAACAGAGCCGGGAGATTCCTGCAATGTCATCTTCTGGTAGTTTCGATACACCGTCTATAGAGGCATCAACTGGCTGTACATAAGCCGATGACGCTGCGACTAACCTGCTCTGAATTCACTGCAAAGGGCCCCTTGCCCTCACAATTCGGGCAGTAGCTGATTTTCACTTCTCTCGTAGAGTCTTGATAGAATGGACCAAGTACTGCGCCACACTTACGACAGTCGAACTTGACATACTTGAGCTGAGGGAAGACACCTGTCCGACGAGTGACAACGCCGGACACCCGGACAAGCGTGTTCAAGTGCGATCGACGGAGGTCTCGCAGGGAAGAGCTCAGTGGGAGGTCGGTGATTCGAACATGCACTTCAGAATGAATGCGTTCATAGGCGGGGTAGTAGAGCAAGATCGCGCTGAGCGCAACCTCGTCGAAGATTGCCAGCATGGCGGTAGGGCAGTTGGTGAGGAAGTAGGCAAGGATAGGCTTTGAATCCGCGAGATGGAGGTACGAGACCTCGAGAGACTCCGAGTTATCTGGGCGCCCCGGTTAGCCACTGGCACACTCCAACACAATCACTACAAGCAGAACTCACTTTCGCCGAGTTGACGGATGCGCTGACCATAGACGGATGCTCCGTGCTCATCGACGTACGTCATGAGGAATTGGCGGAAGTGCCGAACGATTGACCTGCGAACGCGCTCATTCGCGATCCACTCAGCGATGGACTTGGCTTTGATGTCGCTGAGTTGCTCTAGCGGTAGCTCCTGAAGGATACAAGGCCGTTAAAAGCGCACATACGAAAGAACGCTGCATTACTCACGTCATCAATCCCTTGCAAGTCATCCATGTCTTTCCTCTCATCATATTGCCGCCGAGTGCGCCTCTTCATGCCGGACAAGAGGCCGCCATCCAGCCCATCATCCTCCATGTCGTCACTCTGCAGGAAGTCAGGCATAATGCCTCGTGCAGCGGCACGAGCACCCCGTCTACCGCCACGTTGCATGCGGTCACGGCGAGCCATATTGGCCTCCGCAGCCCGTCGTTGCGCTGCAGTCATTTCCTCGAACTCATTCTCATCATCCAGGTCACGATCGGAGTATCGATCTAGAAGCTCATTGGTGGCGTAGTCACTGGATTGCGTTCCATCAGTAAGTAGCCCAAAGGAAGATTGGGCCGGCGTCGGAAGCAAGGGAGATTGTACCACTGCTGTACTCAAGCATATGCCAGGCCGCTAGCTCACGTCGCCCGCCTACGGAGGCTTGTTACACACTGCCAGGCACTATATGCAAAGACACGTGTGGCCAGTCCGGCGAGACAGGCGCGTCACCTCAAGTTGGCTACGCGCATGAGCAGTATGCCTATGTGGTGGCGCTGCGCTCGACCTCTGATATCCCATCTCATATGCAGGATAGGCACGAGGCGGGCAGAGGGAGGGAAACAGAGGGAGAGTGCAAGAACTTGCAGACGTACTCTTCCAATCCCTCGGCAAAAAGATCCTCTCCGTCGTCATCCTCATCAGGATCGTCGTTCACATCCCTAACGGCATCACGTTCATCCATGCTATCGTCAGTGTCGGAGAACGGCGCAGGGGGTGAAGAAGGTGGCAGAGACGAGTCTTCATCGCGTTCGACGCGCGATGGTCCTGGTGGCGACGACCCCGGAGGAGGAGTCACAGAGCGGCGACGTTTTGCACCTCGAGGAGTCTGGAGAGTCTCAGCAGCAGCACAGTTTCCTCAAACGTGTCACTCACGGCCATGTCTCGACGTTCAAAGGCAGTAAAGATTCAAGGTTGATGGTGGAGAAGGATGAGACACGATTTGCGCGACGCGTCGCGCGACTGGCGCCCATTAGCAGCGGAGCTTCAAATTGCCACAACCGCGTTCTGTAGCGCTGACGGAGTCACGAGGCTGAAACGCGGTTGTGGCTGAGCGCTTGGGGCGCCAGAACTTACACTCTAACCACCACCTTCCTCCTGCTTGTCCGGCCGTGTTCTACGAGCATGTCTGATTTGACCACGTCGAAGGTTAACCGGCAGTTTCGCTCTCTACGCAGCAAATGTGCTTCTTTGACATCACTTACCCTTGCCCCGCCCCGACCAAAGGTCGCCGTCACCTATGGCAGCTCTTCGCGTAACCCCACGCGAGAACAACAGGATGACACCCCTCCTCTCGCCATCCTACAGTCGCTGGATAAGCTCGGGTCAAGACTGCACTTTGACCGTGCGATTGTCGAGAACATGCAGCTCTCCAAACGGATATACGAAGTCCGGGATGCCTTCAAAAACATCGTTCAGTCCACATCCGGCCTTCCGAAGCCAGACTCGCCTGTGCCGTCCCGGATACTACCATTGGCTGGAATCTGTGCCCGCGTGGTCGGTGAACATGTGGAAGTCGAGATGAAAGCGTCACTCGGAGACCTCTCCGACGATGAAGGCGGGCAAGATGAAATCCGTAGCCAGATCATGGACGAGCTCTACGAACAAGTTCCCAGCCAGTACAGGACNACGAGCTCTACGAACAAGTTCCCAGCCAGTACAGGACGTAAGCTACGACTTGGATGCTCGCCGCTATTGGTCGCTGACGGATGACTGGGCAGTTACACGTTGGTCGCGCACGCACTGACTTACATCCTGAACACATGTCCCCATCATCCGACTCTTCTTCACGCTCTCCTTGAAGTGTGCGCAGCTCATTTCTTGCTCGCAGAAGCGCGAGTAGTCCTCTCCGCACTCTTCACCGCTGCCATCTCTCCGCGGCCCAACTCGACATCCGCCTGTCCTCTTACGCACCCAGCTCACAAGAATTTCTTGACCACGCTGAGGGAAGCATGCGGTTCGGCAGCCGTGACACCCATAGCCAACGATCGCACCTACACCCACATACTCATCGATGCCTTGTCTCAACCATGCCTGGAACAACTGCACGCGTGGACATCAAGAGCGGTGATCCGACTGTCTCGCGAACTCGCGCAACAAGACTTTGCCGGCTGCTTCGTGCCCCTTGTTAGCGGCTTGGCTACCGCTCTTTGGCAGAGTAAGCAGTCGAGGAGAAGCGCCTCGAAGGGTGGCACCGAACACGCCCGTTCTAAGGTGCACGAAGAGGCTTTGGAACGGCTAGCGAAGTGGCTCGCCGCTATGCTCAACAACCTATATCACTCCGGCCCCACGGCAGACGGTATGGCAAACTACACTGCCTGTGTTGACTTCCTCGTCGCGGTCGAGCCGCTCCAATTCCATTCCCTGTCCGCGCCGCCTGCGTCCCCCGGAGCGTGCGTCGTTGATGCCCTCTGTTGCTTGACCGTGTACTGCTTGGCGTCTCCCATGGCATCCACTGCGGCCGTGGAGTCTGACCTCTGTGTACTCGAACAGATTCTCCGTGGTGCTACTGTCAGGAATCAGACCTTGGACGACCTAGTCTCCCACATCCTGCCCCTACCCAGCTTCACGATGTTCAGGATGCCGCTCTCAGAGCCGAGCGAGCATACCCCGACCCCACCGCCAGGCGATTTCGTGCACGGAAACGCGGCGATTGGTGAGATCGACGCGCTCGCCACACCTCTGCGAGCGCGTGGTCTTCTACGGTGTGAGGCGGCTCTGTACCGCGGTGCTCTCGAGCACGTCGAGATCCTCATCTCTTCGCCTCCCCACACGGTGGCCCCCTCTCTGCAGCTCGGCGAAAAAGCGCTGCATGACCTCCGTCTGCAGCTGTTGGACCGTGCAGAAGATGCCGAGCGACGCTGCTACGGTAATGCTACCGATCCATCGCGGCCCCCAGATGCCAGCCAAGAGTGGGTCTGGGAGGAGATGGTCGGCTCGTGGGTCGCCAAGTCTCCCGCTCCCGTGCAGGCCAAGATCGCAAAGGACAGGGACCTCGAACGCGCAGTCAAGCGCAGACGTGTGGAATCTTCATCGCACGTCACGAAGCCCGAGAGGTTGTCCCATGGCAGCATATTCCCCCCATTCCGTCAATCGCACTCCGCATCTACCGACCGGGGGAGGCACACGCAGCCATCCACGCCATCCACCGCCAGGCCGACCGTCTCATGGGACAAGGAGAACTCGTCCGACGGCGAGGACTACCAGGACGTCGGCACGGACCCGCTCGTACCTGGCGACAGCACCGTCGACGACACACCCGTCCCCGTGCGCGTCCGCAAGTTCGCAAACACGCTCACGTATCCAAATGTACCACGGAGCACCATCTCATTCGGGGCTGCACGCAGTGCGATGAAGGGCGTCGCGAAGCCTAGGCCCCGTGCGTCCGCGCCCGCTCGCGTCGTCTTCGCAGTGCCCGACTCTCCCGCATCTGCGTCCGCCTCCCCGTCGGTGTCGGCGTCAGCGCCGCCACGGCGGCGCTCGAACTTCGTGAGCCTCATCGCGGACTCGCACAAGAATGTCGTATCACTCCGGGAGGAGAAGGCTCGAGCGCGCGCCCGTGCTTCCATGGGCGACGCTCCTGGTCTCGGTGAAGGGGACCGCAAGCGGAAGCATCTGACGCATGGGTATGGCGGAAGGCCGAACGAGCATTCGGAGGAGGAGGAGGAGGAGGACGCGGCTCGGGGCGAGGTGGTAGAGCCGGAGAGTAGTCCTTTCCGCGGGGCAGCTCTTGCGGAGCCGTCATCCGACGATGCCCTCGACTTGTTTGCATATCCTGACTCGTCCCCTGCTGCATCGCGGCGTCGCTTCCACTAAAGTAGGTGGAGAGCTTTTGTGAAGTTAACTTCATGGAGCACGTTCGCCGAGCAATGATTTAGGAGAGCAGGCCTAGGGATATACGTAGCATTCGGATTCTTGTGGCTGGCACTCAAATACTGTACTTCCAGTCTTCCACGCGCTGCTACACTGGCATTTCACTCCTGCATGTCGACCTAGTACTTATCTATGTATCGTGCAGAATCGCCACTCGAACGGGTGGCGCAGAGCAGCCGCCGGTAAGAGACATAACCGATAGCCGGAAGTTCAAGTTCAGGCTACTATTAGCCTTCGAAACTTTGTAAAAGTACTCCGCTATTGAACTAAAGCCTGGCTTGCGAAGCCTACTTGAACTTGAACTTCGAAAGAGTCTCCGTCTACCTATCCAAGCTTGGACCCGGCGGTGTCAGCTATTCTAACATCCTCCTCAAGCCTCTAGTCTCACAGCAATGCATTCTGTCCGCCGTTTGGCACGTCTGGCACACCCGTGATTACGCATGGATCAGGTTACCAAGCGGGTGAGCGTTTGGCACATACAAAGGTGAACTTCCACGACGGAAGACCGGCCACCTCCACCTCGCCATGAATCCTTCCACGACACACTCAGCGTGGAGCTCGGAGGTCAAAAACGCAGATGTGAATGTCACGGCCGTAGCAAGCACGAATACATCTCTGTCCGGGGATGAGCCGAGGTAAGTCGCTCTGTCGGTGACGCGAATCGGATCCCTCACTGGATCATATGCTTTAGCGTTGTGATCATCTTTGGCTGGCGTATGTCCCGGTTCAGGTGCTGCTTGACGATGGGCCAACTGACGAATGTTATGTATCAGTGGGCGCGAAGATGGCCACGTTGCGCAAGTATGCGGACACGTACCAGAGACTGTTTCCATCCAGTGCTCAAATCATCGTTGCCGCAGACACCCTGCGATACTGGAAACCTGCCAGCGCGCGTGTATGTGTGGCGAATTTCTTATTACATTGCGGCTGACTCGATGTGCGCCCTCTAGGAGCAAGCTGTCTTGCCAGCTCTGAAGAAGTTGCAGGAGTTAAACGTGCTGTCCGACAGCAACTCACCAGGCGACCCTCCCAGGATCTTGCTACATGTCATGTCCAACGGTACGTGCTTTCGGATCGCAACTCGCCTCTGTGTCTACTGACATTTCCGTGCCTGCAGGCGGCCTGATGTCTTCCGTGGACCTCGCGACAGCCATCCAAAAGCGAAACCTCAGGGCCCCTCCTGGCGCGAAGTGCGCGTTGATCCTCGACTCTACTCCTGCTCCTCCAACGTTGGTCCTCGCCATACGAGCGTTCACGGCGGGAACGCGCAGTCTGGTCAAGAAAGCGCTGCTGTCGCTCACGCTCTCCGTGGTGTACTTCCTGACGTGGATGTTCCGTACGTTAACCCGTAGGCCAGAGGCAATCGCGCAAGGGATGGCGGCACTCAACAAGCCGGACCTCCTCCCGTTCACCTCGGTGCGGACACCGAGGCTGTACTTGTACTCCAGTGGGGACACCATCGTGCCCGCGGAGGCAGTGGAGGAGCATGCCGCCAAGGCGCGGATGACGGGCTTCCCTGTGCAGATGGTCAACTTCGGGAAGAGCGGTCACGTCTCGCACGCTCGTGACTATCCGGAGAAGTATTGGGAAGGTGTGCGGACGTTCTGGGAAGAGGCGATGAAGAACTAGACGAGACTTGTGTTGGTGTGTACGCTGTATGTCGACAGGCTCCATCCAAGATTACTGATAGCTGTGGTTGCTACCTATCATTAGGTCGCAAAGGGTTACGTCCTGTATACTTCCGGACGTGCGATAGCTTACTTCGATTATTCATTGGCCCTGCGTTACCACATCCCTTGTGGCGTGGGCTTCTGCACTTCTATCTGTCTAACGAATGACCTTCTCTCAATCAATCTTCGTCCGCAGCGTACCCGTGGATAAGTATCTGCACTCCTTGGCCGACCTCTCTCCACCACGACGATTGACCATGCATCCCACAGTCATTCATGCTCGCGATACGTCCACAACCTCGCCCGTTGCGATAGCCGTAGGCGCCTGCCTAGCATTGATGTCAGTACAGGCTGAGGTCTTCGATGACTCTAAGCAAGGGCACATAGACGCTGACGTGAATCTCAGTTTGTACGGTCAGGTATCCCAGGGAGCATACCAGTACTTCCGTCGTTATCCGAAGGACGGGTATGACCTGAAGGCCATAGTACGTCTGGCTGTCTATCATACTTATATTCAGGAAAACGTTGCTTACGAGGTTTTCAGATAGCTGGGCTGATGCAAGTATCGTCTCCTTCGAAGGTCGGGTGCTGCTGACTATCACAACAATCAGCATATTCCATACAATACACACTGTCTGTGTCACGCATGTCTGGTGAGCCACCTCCGCTGCCATAGCATCTTCTCGTTCCGCACTGAACCCTCGCTGTATCTTGTTCAGCTACGCCAGCCTGGTTGGTACTTCATCCCACTCTGGAGAGGCGTTGTATTCGTTTGTGTTCTCTCTAGGGTGAGGTGTCACAGCCAATCCTGCGTCCTACTGGTTTTGCTGATCGGGATGCTCACAGGTCCTTCTGGGTACGTCCGACCAGTTCATGGGAGACGAGATGTCCGCTTAAGTATTGCGTTCACGCGAGAAGGTCGTGGGGCCGTCCTCGGTGAGCTTTTGGCTTGGTCTTCCAATTTATTCAAACTGATGAACATGGGCCCGGGTGCGAGCAGGGCATCACGCTCATCATAGCTCACTGGTCTGTCCACTGGTTTGTCCGCTGGCTTGTGCCTTCTCATTCCGAGGTTTCGGCAGCTTCTTTGCGAGGAGGGTATACAAACGTGAGCTTGGTTCCATCAATGATCGGAGGGGCGATACTGAGCAATTCACAGTGGGAAGGCAACCAGTGGCGTTCAGTATCCTCATGGTAAGCGCATCATCCTTTACGTGTTGTTAGGATATTCGCTGACTGCTGACGATCATCCAGGCAGCGCTAAGCGTGCTCCTGCTAGGTAGGTGTTGCGATACACCTCTCTTGTGGGCAGTGTTGCCGTGTTGCTGACTCGCGTTGCAGGCATGACGACTTGTAAGCGCGTTGAACCATCTCTGTGAGTTGCGCGCAGTGACTCTCAGGCTGATATTTCGTCAGTCTACGTGATAGAAGTGTGAGTCTCTTCTTGGAGTTCAATAGCTCGTGTGGGTTTGTTCAGTGACACCGTCGACCTCTACTACTTAGGATCGACGGAAACGGACTATGGTTGTCCGAGGTAAGGTCTCGCTTCGTGTTAAGGTTCACTCATCACTGATGAGCCTCAGATTGAGATAACTGTCGTCCTTGGGCTCTCGTTGCTCGCGAACATCGCGCTGACGTGGAGACTGGTCTTGCATCTCCGGAATAGCCGCACTGGATTCAATGGGTGAGGATACTCCGCACGTACCTCTATACTAGAGCGTGGTGCTCAGGGCTATATGTTAAACTGCTCCAGCACGGACACCCTCATCAATCGCTTGATACACTTCTCAGTAAACACTGGTACGTCGGCTCACCTCCCCGCCATGCACCCCCGTAACAAGGGCTTGCTGATCATCTGTCACACTGTCGTACATGGTGCCGTTCAGGATTATTGACAGGGTGGGTGCAACTGGCGCGGTCGTGGTGGACCTCTGACATCATAAGAACTCTTCAGGGTCCTTACGCTGGCCTCCATCGTCATCGTGGGTCGTCACGGACGCACATAACATAACGTCCATTCTTGCTGACCGAGGGATAGTTGGTTGCCTGGCCAGCCAACTTCGCCTACTACCCCGTAACTGCCGTCCTAGCCCCGGGTGCGTACAACCATAAGTTCTTACTGCCACCTCGTCTGCTCAGTCTCGATGTCCGACAGTGCATGCCAGCGTTGTGCTCGCCGCGTAGGCTTTCACCCGCTCGACCGACTTACCTGTCCGCTAGTCTGACTGACATGTGCTACCTGGCCGGGCAGGCTAAACTCGCGCCGCTCCCTCGTCGATCGCGGGTCGGAAGGTATCGAGCTCCGGTCCTTCGACCTCGACATGGCTCCGAGGTTGCATCGCACGGGCACGACGATACAGTTCACCACGCCTTCCGGTACCATCGTGAGTCCCGCAGCCGCTGCACCCATATCAATATCCGGGCCCGCTCTCAGCGCTGTTTATCTGCCGTAGCTCGAGGGCGGAGAAGCCTCTGCGGGTGCGTCTGCGGATGCCGCTCAAGCGGTCCAAGTGCACTTTGCGCCACCAGAGGACGAGGTGAGCGAACACCAGGCTATATCACCCTGAATGAGCTCGCGGCGGTCGGCGGTAGCTGACGTGTACTGCAGGATGTCGACGTCGACGCGGCTTCTATCCGGAAGACGGACAGTGTGGTGTAGGCCCCGTCCTTACTCCAACCACCTGCATGGCGAGCAGTCTGCGGCGAGCCACCTTGCGAGTCGGGCGGCGGTGGTTGGGCCTCTTCCTTCGTACTACCTCAGGCTAGCCTATGCGGGTCGGAATGCCTCTGAAATCCAAGCTATATTTCCGCATTTTGTCCTCCGAGTGAGCTGCTGGGCACGGTGGTTGGTCTCCCAAGTCCCCCCGTCAACGCCACCCGTCGCCGCCAGATAGCCCGGATAAGTCCCGTGGGTTCACGAAGACACAAAGGTGCGCACGCAGTATATCCAGGCCTGGGTCCGGCTTCGCTAATCGGGCCTGGCGGAGATGTACCAGTGGCGCGCGATGATTGGGGGGTGGGAGTGCGTGCGGGTCGCGGCCCCTCTCCGAGAACCGCCACTGGCTGACATTGATTATGGCACTGCATGATGTCCGCTTGTGGGGTGCCGAGAAGCAGGTCCTCGAGAACGATTCGGCTGTGCAAATTTCATGACTCGGCTGCGGTGTGTCTGTTCCTTACTTGCCTTTCTGACCTGGCTTGGACGAACTGACGGGAGAAAGCAGAACTTCGTGGGACTAATGGAGTCCGGCTGCGATGCACCGGACTTGGCGGAGCAGGGCGCAACTGGAGCGGCAGCCGTGCGCCACAACGGAAAAATACCTACGCCGTACGAACTTTATACGATGCTGCTAATCGACGGGGGCGTGGGAGTGTGGGCTGCTTTCACTCGCGCGGCGGAGTGGCCTACGCGGACCCGCCGCCCACAAGTGAGCAATGCCAGGCAGGGCCCGATAGCGGTCAACTAGGCCGCTATCAATTAGTAATTGAGTCGTCAGTATGCAAGAGCTCTGCGTGGAGCATAGACAGGTAGAGCTGCGCGCCGGAGTGAGTTGGCGCAAGTGCCGGGAAGAGGTCGGGGCTCGGAATGGCCCATCCCTCGATCGATGCATTTGACACCAGTAGTAAGACACCGATACGCAATAGAGCCCTACGTTCTGTCTACGCACTGTGTACCAAGCGTGTGGCCAGGGACTTCCAGCCCGCCTGCTCTGGCGCACTTGGGAGCGGGAGGCGGAATCCATCAACAACGCCTGCCATATCGGGACGTGCACAAAGCACAGCACTTCCCGGCCACTGGCGCTAGACCCGTTTCGCCGAAAATGCCGCGAGCTCCGTGGGCCTGGAGGGATGCGCCTCAGTGGCCGCGCATAACGAGTGGCCAGCGTTGACTGGGATTGGCAGGAGGGGAGGGGAGGGCGCAGGAGGGAGGGCGAGTGGCACAGGCGCCGGCCCAGGCACGCAGCGCTTGCGTGGGAGGACCCCGGACCCCGCGAATTGATCGGAGGCCAAATACGGGCCAAACAAAGGGGGCTGTATGCGGCAGAGGGACGCCCACAGGACCACATCATGCTAAATACGATAGTTGAACCGTCCGAGGACCAGAGAACGCGTATAAACGCCAGCTTCTCGCTCTCGTCCGTCACCTCCCTCCCGCCTCCCCGCAGCCCCCACCGTCCACCGTGGCCCCCGCGGCGCCCCACGCCCCCCACGACACGCGTACGTGAAGCCCAAACTACCCCAGCCCTCCCCGATACTCGACCACGACACTCCGACTGCCATGCCTCGTTCACCTCCCGCCCTCAAGTCCACGCTGCCCCCAAAGCCCGAGAAGATCCCCCGTCCACCAAACGCATGGATCATCTACCGCACCGACCGTCTGCGCCAGTGGAAGGCCCAGAGATCCCCGCACGACCCACCCGTCAAGCAGGCCGACATCTCTCGCATGATCGGCGCCAACTGGAAGCACGAGCCCGACCACATCAAGCTCGAGTACGAGAAGCGCGCCGCTATCGCAAAAGCGGACCACAAGAGGAAGTACCCCGACTACAAGTACAACCCCATGTCCAAGGAGGCCAAGGAGAAGATGCGAAGCGAGGAGAAGGAGGCCAAGAAGAAGGCTCGCGAGGAGGCAAAGGCTGCAAAGGCCGCCGGCCGCAAGGTATCTAGCGGCTCTCGCGCCTTCTCCACCCCCTGCACGCCTTCCACCTCGAACGTGAAGCTCGAGGTGTTCGACCAAGCCGTGAAGCCACTCCCCGCTCCTGAACCAATCAACCGCGGCTGCGGTCCGTCCCCGCCGATCGACTACGACCCCGAGTCCTCCTCTACCGCCTACAGCACGCCACTCCTCTCTTCGTCCAGCTCCGACTCCATCCGCAGCTCTCCTTTGCCTCCGTCAGCATCTCAACCGCCATCCGCGTCCCTTGACGCGCCTCATGCCCCGTGGTTACATGCTCTCGCGTCTCCGGTATCATCTCCTCTGGCGCAACCACCACCTCCCGCATATCCTTCTGGCTATGTCCACTCCCCCGCCCCTTCGAGGCAGTCGTCGTACAACTTCAACACAGCAATGACTGCCCCGTCTGATGTGTCTTCGACGCCGAGTGACTCCCCACCTTCGTACACTGAGGGGGAGGGCTGGCATTCTCAGCCACCAGACTCTGCCTACCAGACGTTTACGCCTCTTCCAGAGAGCCAGGGTGACTGGAACGTCCACGCTCAGTACCAGCCATTGCTGCAGGTGAGCTTGGCATGGTGATTCCGGCTAGAAACGTACACTCATCTGTGGCTATTTGCAGCCGGACTTGGCCTTTCCCCCACCCGTCATAGACCCCTTGCTCTCCTTGCCC
>WJSG01024669.1:0-10149 GCA_016618145.1 Sanghuangporus lonicericola | reverse complement strand
ACATGGATTTTGCATGCTTCTGCTCGTCGCTGGGACAATGCATTCGCTTTTGTATCGTGCATGACCCGCATGTGTACCAAGTAGTCAGCGTCTCCATTGTGGGTGTCGTGAGAAGTGAGTGAGTATACGAATAAGTGAGTGCTCACGCAAGCCTACTCATGTTGACGATCGCCACGATTGCCCAGGACCGTTTCTTCTCGTATCCTCTGCAATACTTTCCATTATCTATGTGACTCCCGCTGAACCCACATCCCGTCGTCACCTCAGCCCTGTTCTGTTCGCTGTGTCAAGCATGTCATCACTTGGAACCTCTCAACCTCACAACTGTCGTTCTTGTCCCTTCTTCCCCGCTGAGGCGTTGTTGCATAGAAACTTTGTGAAGAAGTCAGGTAGAGTACACCGAGCAAGAGCGCGCCACCCGAAGCTCGTGATGGTCCTCCGGATACTCAAAACCCTGGCCGATAACACGGCTAGCGCAGAGGACGCCCTCCTCGTCTATGCGACTGTCAAGTCGTTGACACATCCCTGGTCGGCAGCGAAGGAGCTTTTATTACGATCGGCCGACTATACTGAAGGGCGCAATCCCATATCTCCGTTGGGTTTCATTGAGACCAACAAATTGAATATCCTTGCAGAGGTTGATATATGTTTCGAGGATTTTGGCGTCACCGTCAACATCGCTCCCGAGAGCGGGCGAGCTGGATTGGAGGGGGACGGAGGCGGAGCTGTCGTGCAGTAGAGTTCCTTGTCATGACATGTCTCATCCCCGTCGTTTGCGGGTTCTTTTGAGAACGACTTACGAGGAGTGCCATGTAGCGTGCGCAGAGTGCACCAACGCTCGGCTTTTTCTGCCCTGCTGATGAAGACTTGAAAACATGCGCATTGTTTCGATACTTCATCAACTTCTCAATGTAGAATGTCTTATCAAATACTCACTCGCGGGGAAAGCCTCTGACGCTATTTCATTGCGCGTCGGATTGCTTCACAAAGCGAGCAGATGCAGGCCGTAAAGCATGCCGAGACATCATCAAGACTGTAGCCGGGCGTCGCCATTCCCTTCGCCGATGGAAGAGAGAGAGAGCGAATATGCACCGGGATGGATAAGGAGGCAGCGAGAGTGGGGAAAGGTGGCGGGTTGAGCTACCTGGACGACGGTGATCGCTGGCTTTGCGCAACCGCAACGGTCGGGTCGTTCATGTCCTGTCAACGGTACGTCTCAGTCAGCGGTTCCGGTCTGCACAGTCTGGTGATTTGAACTGACGGAATCTCGGTAGTGGTATCGGTATCGCGCGAAGTGCAGAGGGTCGTAGTATGGTTGCGGACACTGGGGGACCGCAAGTAAACCAGTGGAGTGGCGGCGAGTGCGCAAGCGGTGCTCGGCAAGAAAGTGGGTGGAACAGAAAAGCGAGCAAGACGAGTTGAGAGAAGGCCAGAGGCAACTGGGATGGTCTGTATATGCGGGCGGGGTCGGTACGAGGGCGCTTCAATCTCAAGTTCTCTGCTGTACAGCTCACCGAGTCAACCCTGGAACGAAAGATACGCGCCTGCGGCCGGGCCCAAGCATTGCGTTTTCAAAGACAAACGGAGCCAACCAATGCATTGGCGACATACGCGTCCCGATGGCATCCCCATGCAAAAGCAAATTCGTGCCGTCAGCAAACGAATACAGCGAGCGTGCGGATGTACTTACCATGTCTAACTTCAGCAGTCCCCCATGATTTGGCAGGCTTGTCGAACGCGGACATACAGTAGTGGATAATCAACCGGGAAGCAGACTCGTGAGCAATCAGTCATCCGGAGGAAGATGGTTACTTAGTCCGGCGATGTCCAACGCGAGGTAGCACAAGGATCCGCGTTTCAAGACGATTAAGGGTGCGTAGGCGCATTATATGCATAAGTAGAATCGGGACGCGAGAATGATCTGAGAAGACGGCATTATGATCTTCATACTTTGTATAGTATCTCACCAGTCTGCTGAGCATCAGAGGCATAGGTTCGAAGGCTGAGCGCATATAGTCCTTAGTCCAAGTCGTCCTCGTCCTTGGCCACCTTGCGGCTGGCAACACGACGCTTCTTCGGACGCTCCACGTACTCGTCCTCTTCGCTATCATCCGCCTTTTTGCGCCTTGGGGCACTGCGCTTGCGCGACCCTGCTGAAGTACTCGCGACCTTGACATCGGATTCGTCCTCTTCGCTATCCTCCGCCTTTTTGCGCTTTAGGGCGCTACGCTTGCGTGACGCTGTCGAGGTACTTGCGACCTGATCATCGGAGACGACCTCAACGTTAGCCGCAGCGGCAACAGCAGCTCGCTTCTGCGCAGCGGTCTGCCTCGGCTTGGCTGGAGCTGAACAAGGGTCAATAATCGAAGGAATCTGCAAAATAGATCCTGAACTGACCTCGACGCTTGGGGGCAGGCGGCTCGGGCATAGGAATGCCCTTGTTCTCGCAGTACACTTCAAGTTTCTCTATCAATCTAGCATACATTCAGTCAGTCTATAGGCAGACAAAATTTGAACGGACGACAGGACGTACCTCGAGATACATGTCGGGCCAATGCCGTTGAGTACCTTCAATTCGGCGGGGTGCTCGTACTTCTCCGTGCAGGACTGCAGAGCTCGAACAGCGTTCTCATAGCCTGTCGCACGGGGTGGGCCGCCCTTTATACGGTAATCTTTCTCAGCGTGGAATTCTGTGGGTGAAGTGCAGCGAATGGATTCGAAACGACGCAATAAAAATTGGTCAGTGATTGTTCTGAAAGGATACACGTCCCACTAACCTTGGACCCACTTCAAAAACAAAGGGTTGGCACATCGGGGCATATTAGTTCACTGGTTGTGGCTATGGTCAAGTTGTCGTCGTTGCCAACGACGCCGACGCGCCTTCTGTTTTCAGCAGGAGTTTCTCAGGATGTCGGTTGCACTGTGATATTGTGTTGTTACTATTAGGAACAAGCATTAATGGGGTAGTGGTAACCTGGGTCGTTGCCATCGACCCGCCGGGGGTTCGATTCCCCCTTAATGCACGCTGTTCTCCGTGACACTTTTTGCATAGCGCGATCATGTGGCCGCGTGATGCCGGTTGCGCTGTCGGGGAGTTGGGCCCGTTGTGGCACTGGGAGAGGCCGGTGCGCATCTCTCTCTCGTCTTCCATCTGGGCTGCTGGCTTTCACGTTCCAGGTCGTCTGTATACGCTCGCTCATCGCGTCTGTCTCTACTACTCTCTCCGCCATGTCTTTCAAGCTCTCCATCCCCCTCGTCGTCTCGCTTCTCGCGTCCTTTTCGGCGGTCGCTGCCCAAACACAATGGTATGCTTCGCGATAACTATCGAGGCGCATATATGAACATTCCCGGGTGTGACAGTAATGCTACCTCGTTGTGCCCGTCGTCGGCACCCTGCTGCAGTGAGTGTCTTCTTTGCCGTACCCTCTTGCTTCCCCGCATCTAACACGCACGCTTCTCAGGTGAATTCGGCTTCTGCGGTACTGGAGACGTACGTTTCCCCCTCCAGACACAATCTGTCAACATGATTGCACCCACTGACGGCCAGCGCAGTTCTGCTTGGGCGGTTGCAACCCGCTCGCGTCCAACACCCTGACGTCCTGTATGCCCGAGCCCGTCTGTCAAAACGCCAATGTACGTGTTCTCTCGTCTTCGCCCAGTTCTCCGCAGCCGTATTGCCCAGTACTTGGAAGCTCTTTGTCCCCATCGCGTACGTCGTACACCCATTGCGATCGCCTCCGCCATGCCCGCCACCGCCACCTACGCGCGTTTTGGTCAACGAGGGCGCATAGCCAGGTTCAACGGCCGGGCGGTCATGGGCGCGTTCTATCACGCTCTCAAGCCCGGATCTTACGCAGACACGACTTCTCGTGCATGACCGACGCACCTCACGCAAGTGGCCCGGTCTGTTACTACCGAGGCCTCGAAACCGGTGCTTGAAACGCACCCACTCTGGATGAACACTCCGCGCGCGTCTCTGCGTGTACAGCGACATAGGCCCATGTGCTGCGAGATCGCACAGCCGACTCGGCGTACGCTTGGAGATCCAGCCAGAGGTCATTGTATAGTAATCGATGTTTCTCATCACGGCGACGGGCTCGTGCTTCCAGCCCCGAAACTTGCCGTCGTTTCCTTGGCTGCTCCGACGCCATGTCCGGCCTCCCTCTCGTTGGAACGTAGACTGACCTGGGATTACCCCACGCAGCACACGTTCAAAGACACGTCGCGCATCCTGACGAACGCGACGTACTTTGACGGCAACGCGACCAAGTACGACTGGGTCGTCAACTCGGGCACGATCATCAACTCCACCGCGGGCGAGCTCGGGTTGACCCTGACCGAGGACAACGGCGGAACCCGCATCTCGTCCACCCGCTACGTTCACTACGGCACCATCACCGCCAGGCGTGCGTACCTTCCCTATGTGCCCTCGTTAAGTATGCTTATGGTCGCAACCATCCGTCAGTCAAGACGGGCAAGTGGGGTGGTGTCGTGACGGCGTTTATCACGATGTCGGACATCAAGGACGAGATCGACTGGGAGTTCCCCGGCGACCAGGTGACCGAGGGCCAGTCGAACTTCTTCTGGCAGGGCGTCATTCGTGAGTCCCCGCGCTCACTGTGCCTAACCACAGCCTGAACGTGAGAAACAGCGCAGAAGACCGTCGGGGGCACCCACGGCAACCTCACGGACACGTTCAGCAACTACCACGACTACACGGTGCGCCGAGTTTGCGCTGCAGTCTGAACTGGAGACTGACACTTGCGCGAGCAGATCGACTGGCAGGAGGACGCGCTGACGTGGGCCATTGACGGCCAGACCGTCCGCACGCTCAAGCGGTCCGACACCACTGGCGACGACGGCGTGAGCCGCTACCCGTCCACGCCGTCCCGCGTGCAGCTCAGGTGCGTCTCTCCTCGGTGTGCTCTGCAACTATCCTGACGCACTCCGCGACAGCATCTGGCCCGCCGGCATCAACGCGTCCGGCCAGGGCACGATCGAGTGGGCGGGCGGGCTCATCAACTGGGACGACCCGGACTACAAGTCCGCGGGCCACTTCTACGCGCTCGTCGAGTCCGTGTCCATCACCTGCGCGGACTCGAAGGCGAACCCGTCCGACGCGCAGTCGTACGTGTACGGCAAGAACACGTCCGCGTTCTCCCCGCAGATCGCGGTCTCGAACGAGACGACGGTGAACAGCGGCGCGATGGCCCTCCGCGCGCTCGCCGGCGCCGGTGGCGTGTGGACTGCGATTGGGGCGGGTGCCTTCATGGCCCTTGGTGCGCTCCTCGTTTGAGCGTAGGTCGTGGCCGTCTCGAGTCGCGTCGCGTCGCATCTGGATCTGGATTAATGGTTTCGAGATACCCTATCTCGGTCTGGTTTGTCGTCCTTGTTATGTTCTCTGGTTTGACGTCGTAATGCTGGTCTGGAACTTGCAATGAATCTGGATTACATATGTTCACGACGCACGGTAACGCACTCCGAATATTGCGTTGTATCGTACGTGGCCATGATACCCAAGTACTTGACTGATCCTTGGATGAACGAAGTGTTTGGTCTTTGCGAACTGAGCAACGAGCGATCTGTTAAGTTTCGCGTCTTACCGGCACCGTCTATTCAGCCCTTCCCCAACGAAGAAGATCAGCGGGTGACCACCAGCAAGGTATGCACAGAGGATACGATCGCTATAGCTCGGTGGTCTAATGTCTATCATCTCGCAGAACCCGAAGCCACGCCGCCTACGGGGAAATTGGAGCCATGCGCGTATCCGCCTTGCCCTTGGAGGCGTCGACATCCCCACAATGTGGATGCTACCCGATTTGCTTGTGCTTCGGCAACCCGCAAGTAAGTAGAGTACAGTGTCCAACGATTCCCCACGCAGGCATAACATGTCCATGCGATCACTTTGGAACGTGGAAGTAGTGAGGTGAGGTCCTTGGGCGAAGCGCACATGCAGATTTGCACTGCCTCTTCGTCTGCCTCTGTCTGTGGCTGTCACCGCGTGAGAGCACTGTATAGCCTCGCGCAACTCGTGATAAGGATGGGGACTGACATTCCGCGACATGAGCATGGCCCAGCTTCGATGAGAACGGCTACTCACAATCTGGGCCCCAATGCTACATTGCCTTCGCAGTTACGCAGCCCTAGCAGCCACCCGGGGTCGGGCCAGAATACGCAGGTGGTGGAGCCGTGGTCGCGGCCGCGTTCATCATCATCGTCGTGTTCAACATAGTGGCGTTATTCACAGCATTATCGTGCATCTGGTGCGAGGAGGGGTGGGACAAGGTCAGACGTGGCCGAGGATCAATATCATATGATCTCTTACCTGCCAGTGCACTGTGTCGCTGTGTCCAGAGGAGCGTGCATGGTAGGATGGGAGAGCGCTGTCCCCACTTCTCGCAGTATCCGTGTTGCGCCTCACGACCCCGATAACGGCGATGATCACCACCAGAACTGCGAAGCCTACCAAGACCCCGATCAAGGTACCAGGAAGGCTGCCCGAGTCTGGGAAGGACGACATGACGGAGGGTAGTCTCACTGTGGGGGGAGAGGGGAGAATTGATGGTCGACTGTGTTCTTCATATAAGCCCCAGGCATGCCCGCGATGCGATACGCAGCAATCAAACCGAGTGGACCTTGTAAGGTACTAGTCAGGTTCACAGAGTGGGCCAGGAACGGATCCAGATGTATAGCTGTGCTATGTACTCCACGCCGTCCACGGAATGGCAGGGACCTCAATGGCATCTTCAATCTACAGCACCACTGCCGCGTTTCCGATGCCACGGCCGATATCAAGTAGTAGTGTCCGTGGCGCAGACTCGCTCGGTGACACTACGTCGCATGAACACCTGAAGTCTGGTTGACCATATGGTGGTAAACAAATACTCGAAGGCAGAACAGCCGACCTCTACTCAGCATCGTCGCATTCAGTCCCTGCTAACACCCAGTAGGACCGCAATTCGCAGGTGGTGGAGCCGACGGGGGCTGTGACGCTGCTATGCTTGCATTCACGTTCGACGTCGTCACCGCCATGTTCATCATAGCAATGCTGTTAGTCGCGTTGGCGTGCATCTAGTCCAACGTGGTCAGACGCTATATGTCCAGGAAAAAGAATGCATCATGACAGTCTACCTGCATAGTCCGGGCGTGGTGTTGAGAAGAGTGACCAGAACGGGCAGATGGTATGGGGCGTTCACCCGCGCTCCTGCGCCTCCTGCGAATCGCAATTGTGATGATTGCGAGGATGACACCGATTGCGGCTAGCCCCACGAAAACACCGATCAAAATCGCGGTGGTATCGGAACCGTCTGGAGTGCCTTGGCCTGAAAACGCAGGCATGAGGAAAGTCAGGCTTTCGACGGAGGGAGGGATGTGTGAGGCGGTCGCTGAACCGGGCTTTGTTCATATAGCCTCAGGTGTGCCGGAGGCAGGACGCGCGGAGCAATTGCTGCGTGAAGCTTGTACACATTGACGTCCGGATCTCCGGACTCTAAGCCGCCTGGAGAAGGTGGGCAATGTAGGAAGGCGCTAGATAGTTGTCTATGACTAGACGCATGCATGGTTTGTGGATCCGGCGGCGCTCTTCCTGGACAGCGTTGCCGGCGACTATACTGTAGGCTGCAACATGCCAGAAGGGGACACCGCTTGCGAAATCGCCGGACACGGAAACGCGGGCTGAAGTTGAAAGGGGTGGACCGCTCGAAAGAACTGGTCCCGTCCACGGCGGCGCAGCGTACCTGAGAGCTAGATGTGACTTACGAACCATTGTGGCCCGCGATATCCTCTCAGTATGTGTCAGGCGGTGACAGAATTACCGCGTTACAAACATCGCGGCTAAGCGACAGTGGGGGCGAAGTTCCTGTGAACGTCGGGTTCAATGTGACGCTCGCGTTGATAGCCGGGGACTTACAGGGTCTCCGAACCAGTCGATGATCCTTCGGTGACGCTGTAGACGGATAGACATTCATGTAAGAATCATGGTATCGGAAGTCCCGACGCACAGGTATGAGCACCTGCTGAGCACTGGAACTGCCACTGCCTGAAGGCATGGAGTGTCGGGAGGCGAATCTGTCTGGAAGTATTGGATGAAATAAAGAGATGAGGCGGCTCAACTTGTCGTACTGACGATACCCGCAGGCATGCCGGACACATGATGTGCGGCATCACTGCTGCGAGAACGCCAGTCGCAGTGGAATGGGAGACCAAAGTAGAGGTGAAGACTAAAACCCAAGAGGGGGCCAGATGTCAACGAGTGACCGCGGGTCCATCTGCGCGGCTACTCAGTGTTCTCTGTTCTCTGTACCCGGGTGAGCGTGAGCACACGGTGATCGTGCGCCTCATCCAATATCGCTGGGGCAGAAGGATAGATAAGGACTATCAGTTGAGACACCGAGCGGGACTGACATCCCATATGGTATACAGCACGAGCGTGAGGAAAGCGTCTTCTGCCCTTGGCAACACATTTCGTATCCATGTCCGAGAGTGAACACCTGGTGCGCCCGTCATCCGCAGCCTGTATGCACCGGTCGAGCATCGCGCTACAGCTCCGGTCTCCCTGTGAACGTGGGGTTCGACGAAGTGGTGATACTTCCATCGTGGCCGTAAGCCGTATGCGCGCTGCGAACTTGCAGGCTCTGCGTGCCAAGACTCGAGTCGTGGTAGGTGGTGGGCGAGGGGAAGGTCCGCGGGTCGTTCGGATCCTGCACAGAAGAACACCATCAGCGATAGGAACGACTAACTCATGAGGCTGTTGTTGTACGTACGTATAAGACCGGTGCAACTTCTGGGAGGGACCCTGGGGTAGGAGTCATGAAAGGGTCACCGCCAACGAACGGAGCGTTCTCTGCCATCGCTGGGGAGCGCGTGAAGTGACTGGATTGAGGAGCCCTGTTCCGACGACGAAGCGCAAAAAAGATCGCGCCTCCGATGATGAGCGCGCCTCCGATGCCACCGATTACACCACCGACGATCGCTCCGACATTGGTGTGACTCGAGGAAGAAGAGGACGATGATGACGGGGACGTCGGTTGGCCCGTAGAACTTGAGCTGGAGCTGGGGCTGGAGCTGGAAAGGGTAGGCGGAGAGCCTGTGGTGGAGAACGTGGCGGTCACGGACGACGTGCCCAGAGTGCTGCTTAGTGCGGGGGCTGTACTCTCAGGAGGGTCTGGATGAGTCGACCACGCGTTAGTATCCGCCAGACGATGATACCACGCAGGTACTTACTTGTCCCTGCTAGAGCTTGTGCCGCCGCCACGTTGAACGAGCCGTTTTTCTGGGTATATGCCTCAGTTACCTCTTCGAAAGATGGATCTCTTAGCGACTTACCACGACATCGAGATAAGCCCAAGCAGGTACGGCGGTTCCTTCCGCGATTGAGAACGGATAGCTTGACGATGGTGAGAGAGAAGAAGGCTTATACGGGATTAGAGACGTACACCTCCTCATCGACTGCACTGCAATTTGCTCGATACTGCGGCCACCTGCGGGATGTTGAGGCGGTGGATTGGTGGAGCTGAGTAATGGGACGTACGAGTAGATAGCGAGCCCTCGTCCTTGGCACACGGCACAGGCGGCTAGCGTCGAGTACGACACGGTATTGCAAAGGCACTTGTTGGAGCTGGAGGGACTGACGGGTCCTTGATATACGAATCCTTCGTCCAACTTCGCCACAATGTCCTCTGATACGTGATGAGTGAGTTTGTGGCCCTCGGAATCGTAAGGAACGCTGCTTACGATTGAGGGCATAGCATGGTTCCCATAGGTATGCGGTGATGAGACACGGGCTTTGCCCCAGAGAGTTGAATGTCTGGAGTTGGCAGATGAATGGTCGTGCTGAGCTCGACGACAATATACGCACCCATTCGAAGCCAGCGACACATGTCGCAGTCGTATTCTGGGACCTCACTAGCGAGCTCCGAATTAGCAAAGTCGCGAAGACAGCCACCAGGGATATCATGTCGCGCAGGGGACCTCGGAGAGTGCACCGACGCCGAGAGGAGGGAGATGGTCAGAAGAGGGTATCCGTCGTCCCCCGCGTTCCATTGAAGAGGGCTCGGAAGCAGTAGGCGCTGCGACAAATACAATTAGCACGGCATCGTATGTAGGTTTGACATGCGTCGCTAGGAACGTGTTATGTGGTCCTAGTAGCGC
>WJSG01024666.1:0-27406 GCA_016618145.1 Sanghuangporus lonicericola | reverse complement strand
GTGAGATCGTTCTAGCTGACAGGCTGAGGTCCACCTCCGCGTCGGCACGACCCACGGCGAGTCTGCTTTGCGGAGGGCTCCACCTGTGCCTGGGTAGCACGGCGAGGGTGACCGTGTGCGCGTGCTCTGAGGGTGTACCTGGCAGCATGCAAGACGTAGTTGCGAGGGCCTACCTGGTCGTGCCACGTCCTTCAGTCACCTCCCCGCGCCCTTCGGCCACCCCTCCCGATGCTAGCCTTGCCCATCTCCCCTCACTCCCGTTCTGCGTGCCTCTTACCATCCTCCAATCTTTGCGCTCCCTTGGTGCAGCTGTATGGTGTCTGGCGCGCTGCTGGACGTCCGCGCATCTGTCGCTCGGTGGGTGACGAGTCCCGGGGTGACTGCTTCGCATGCTTGATTCGCAGACCGTGGTACGATGTCGCCGCTGGCGAGGGGGCGAGTAAGATCTCCAGAAGTACGATATCAAGCCAGAGCGAGGGAGGTTCAGGGAGCTGGACGCGGTCGTCGCTGATGGCGGTCCAGGACAAAGCCACGGCGCGCGCAGGCGCTCCCAATGTCCTATGTCGCGCCCCGATATTCTCGGACCGGCGGCACTGAAGTATTTTCCACCCGTCATCGGGTTGGGAACCAATGTTTTGGGCGTTGATGCCCCGCCGATCGTCAGCGTCAAGTACGCTATGTATGTATATGGCCCTTAGTGACATCACCCGTCTCCTGAATGCACACGCCCGCGTCCTCGGAGGTCGTTCATTCACCTCCGAGTCCTTGTGCGCGCTCTCACCACGAACACGACATCCTCCCAGCCATGTCGGTGCTTCAAGGTGTGTGCGATTCTGCGATGGTTCATCAGCAGACGCGGTTAGGGCCAGACGAGGAGACCTACTCGTCCTGCGCATGGTCGTTCAATTTAGATTTCTTGGCTTTCCCGTGAGGCTAGTATGACACCATCAGCCTTTCACGCGTAGAGTACGACCGCCCGCATTAACATACCTCGTGTTGGTGAATTGAGATTGGTGCCAACTCGGCGGAGCTGAATATGCGCGCAGACCCGCCGCTGGCCGCGGGTCCATATCCACAGCCCAGGGCAATCATGGCCTGACGGAGCTGTGAGTGGTCTGCATGGGACACAGCGGATGTGCGGTGCTGACTTTACAGTACTCCTTCCACGTCAGCACTCGTCGTGCTCCTCGTCGCGTCTTGAATACCGATTCAAAGACCTGCATCCAGTCCAGCGCGTCGCCTCGGCGGGCATATTGTTCACTCACATAAAGGAACTTTTCGTCCACCTCTACTCTCATGACTGTCTGGACGACTTGGTGTTGTGCCGTGGCGTTCCCGTCTCCCGCGTTCGCGCGCAGTTCTGTAGAAGGAGAGAGCGCGGTCTCTGGCCGCATTCCCGCGCTAGTTCAAGTTCGTGCGCCCCTTCGCGTGCGGCACGCCGTCCTCCGATGGCCTCATACACTTCTTCCGCTTCCCCAACAGTGCCCGGGCCCTTTCCCATCGTATGACTGCCGTCGCTCGCGGTGCCGAGTCTGTGGTCGGGAAAGAGAGCGTGAACACCAGTTATCCGGTCAGCGTACGGTATCCCGCATCTCGCGAACACCTCCTTACTGAATCGCCTGCCGCCCCGCTCCGCATGCCATTCGCTGATAACTGCAGTGCCTCCCACCTTCGTCCATTGGTTTGCAAGATCTTGGGGTAAATCGTGGTCGCGTCATCGACCTCCAGCGGCATTGTGTATCCGGAGTGCACATGAGCAGCCCGAGATCTAGCTGGAATGAATCTAGGGCCAATCCCCCGCGGACTCCCTGTGGCACGTCGCACGCGACTGGCGGGTTCTCGGACCTATCGAGCAGGTCAGCGCTTTTGCTCTCCTCCCTTGTACTAGCGGACTCACGCAGAGGATCACCACATGCGTGGTACCCGGCGTCCAGAGGGCTGGCTCCACCCGTCGAAGCCGTGGTGTGTGCACAGCGGCACTTGGTCCCATCGAGGGGTCAGTCGGGGTCCGTAGCCCGACAATATCTCTTCCTGGAGAATGACCTGCATGTCAGCAGCGGTGTCCTGGGGCGAGCAAGAGCTACTTAATCAATCAACCGAAGGGCATGGCGGGATGGACATGGCCTTCGGTTGTCCCAGTGATCATGTTCTAGGCGACCACTAGGTCAGTTTCACGGATAAGATCGGTGCGGAGTCAACACTTACCCGTGGCAGGCCCAGTCTGTGCACCTGGCTGTCGGCGATACCAGACGAGGGAATTGCGTGCAGAACACGCTCGATGAGCATTCGGCCAGCATGCACGGGTGCGCGCCCGGGTTATCACTTAACTACCGAAGGCTTCCGCCATGTCTCAAACTCGAGCCTGGCGGTACAAGTTCAGCCTTGACGACCGAAGCCTCGCTGTCGCGGGCCCGAGGATTCTGTCAGTTCTTGACTAGGTCGGTGGCTAGACGAAGCCGAGGACATGAGTACTCACTGTGCTTGCCGCTGCCTCGCACTCGCAAACAGCATGCATGCCCGCTGTTCATCGACGGGGCGGAGGCACAAGCAGATTCTAGCGACCTGCGACACAGATGCCCTGCGTGATATCGTAGTCGTCAACCCCATGTTCCCGTCTGTCCGAACCTCTGAATGTCATGCCTTTCTCGCATGAGCTAGGCCCGGGCCCCCCCCCCCCCCCCAAACCTGATGGTCCGACGAGGTTCAATCCGTCCTGAGCTGGCGGCTCCTCGGGTCGCTAAGGGATGTGATCAGTATGATGGGGCAAAGCGTCACTTCATGTACGAACCTCTCAGACTAATGTATTGCGTTGGAAGCGCACCTGCACAGCCAAACTGGAAGGTTAGCAGCTTACAGGTGCGTACCACGGAATCGACCATCATGCTCCCCATATATTTCGCTCAATCTATCTCCTGGAAAACAACTCCACATATGCCAGTGTCACCTTGTCCTGCCCGCACGAGTGGTGTCGCCGGTCTTATCTTGTACTCACCAGTATTGGACCCTCATACATGACGCTATGTACGCTATGTACCAGCGCGCGATATCACAGTCAACCAGGAGCTTTCGCGCCAAGACCGAGCCCAATTAAACCTACATGCGGCGACCCGACATTCGACCGGCCCATGTCCCCAGCAGTGCAATTCCCTCTTCCCAGCGCGTTCTGCCGGTCTGCAGCCGATTTCCCTCGCGCTCGAAATCGGCTTGCGTCCGGCTGCCACATCTTATCCACCTGAACAACCCACCCGCCGAATACTGCGTTATAGACATGCGTGTCTCACCCTCCGCGATGTCGACGTTCGAGTGCTCGAGAATGGCGGACGGAATCAAGAACGTCGCGCCTGCGGGCACCTCGATGACCAGGCCGAGGTCCCATAGCACGAGGTGACCGCCCCGGGTGTGATCGAATTCCCCGAACACAGTCACGCAGCACCATCCAAATGGCAGGTTGAGATGGTCTCGATGCCGCCTGGTCACGACGCGAGGACCGAGATTAAAGGTCACGCCGGCAAACACATTGTTCACGAAGGGGCGGCGAAGGGTGATATCCTCGGCACATATCTGATCCAGGGTTCGCGCGTACTCGTTGTACACCTCAGGAACGTACGTGCGAAGGCCCGCTGTGTGAACGTTAGTCCCTGGCGCAGGCCCGAATGGCGCTGTGCACTCACAGCTGCCGAAGTTCGCGAAGCGGCGCACCGAAAGTGAGGCGCGCAGCCTTGCGACGGCTCGCCGCTCCCGACGGTTCCCGTAGGCCATGTTCATAGGTCGCTTAAGCATTAGTATGAGCGTGCTTGCAGGTTCTTACGAAGACGTCGCTCACCGGCTGTCCACCACCAATGGAGACGCCGTGCTTCGTGGTCGAGTAATGTCCACGCCGATGCTCCTCCATCCCGGAGAGGTTGCAGTACTGCCGGGCTTGGTGTAGGTGGTGCGTGACATTCGCGCGCATGTAAGGTAGCTGCTCATCCCGCATTTCGCCTAGAAGCAAACCCAGAAATCGTCCGCCCGTGTCCACCAGCGGATGTGTTGACCTGCCGGCAGATCAGACCGTGGTGTAGCCATTCCCGTGCCTCCACTTACCTCCCATCCCACTCGAAGAGCTTCATTTTCGGGAGAACGTCATCTAGCCCCATGCGCAGCTTGTCCCCTGGGGCCTGCGGCCTTGGCTTGCCCGTGAAACCCGCCGGAGAGTAAGGCACACCCGGCGCCGCTAGGTCATAGTCGACGTGTATGGGCTGCGCTTCCGCTGCTCTCTTCCTCGCGACGTCCTTCTCGCCCGCCGCTCGCGAGTTGGAAGAACTTGAGGGGCACGTATCGGCCTCCCTCTCGCTCTGCGCCCTCCGCATCCTGGCTCGACGTTTGTTACGTCGACTCTGCACCTGTGGCGCCTCTGGTAGGGACCCGCCGTCGAGGCTCGCCCAAGACGCGATGGACGCATCATCTGCGAGGTCATAGCCCGTGTCGGCCCCGTTGGGTACACCCTCCGATTCGTCCAGCTCCAATGCGCGTTCGTGAGCACGGTGAGCTTCTGAGGCGAGCCGCTCGAGGTCTACCGGGTATGGTGCGACCACCGGAGTGCCGTATCTATGTAGCAAGCCATTCCGGTCACAGGGAACACCGTCTGCGAGCGAACGAACGCCGCCGAAGCCTAAGTCTCCGTCCTGCGTCGCAGAGAGTTCCTCCGCATTCCCCTCACCCCATTCCGGCGCCCTAATGGCGTACTCCGAGTAGGTCTTCTTATTGCGCAATTGTCGCTGGGGTGCATAGTCAGACGCATTCACGCCGAGGGGATGAAACACTTGCCTCCTCGCGCCAGTGGCGAATCCCAGACGTAGCTTCGCGGGCCCACTGGGATGTACAAAGTGTCAGCATGCTGCGCGTGATCGTATCCCCTATAGAAGCCATAGCACGCTATGCGTGGGGTCCAGACTCCAAAAGCCGAAGTCGATGTGCACCATGCAAGCGAGCTACAGCCTATGTGGCGGAAATGTTGCTCACCTTTCTCAATCGGCTCATCGGTTAGGGACACGCAATGGCGGGGTCGTTTTGGATGTGCTGGCAGCTGGCACCGAGGAGTTGACGGGGTAGGAGAAGCGTGGGTGAGAAGTGAATGTCAACCACCGGGTTATATATCCTCGCGAGGGCTTCTGGGGCAGATCCGCGTGCAGTAGGGCGCACTAGGTCCGAATTGAGCTCGTCTTCTGCTGCAGGTCGATACGGTTTGATTGGTTCGCACGCCGCCACTGCAGGTCGCCACAGCCGACTACGTGTGATATCCTACATATAAAACTTGTCTACGTCGAGGTGTCCGTCCACCATTGCCGCCTCCCAGCGTGCCTGGATTTGACGCTCCTCCTCGGCGACGAGATCAATGTCCACCTCCTGCTTAACTACGTTACGGGCAGCGAGCGGCTCCGCACGGCCTTTGCCTTTCTCTCGGGCAGGATGTCGCGGATCGTCTATGAGTATAGTGTCGGGGCGAAGGCACTGAGCCTCCATCTCCACGCCCAGTAGCGGTTGCAGCCCGAGGAGCACGGCGATGCGCATGAGCACGGTGTGGTCGTCCTTCGGAACTTTGATTCGTTCATCGCAGGCGTATTGCTGCCAGTCAGTCACGCGGCGATCCCAAACTAAAACGTAACCCTCCTCGTTCTTCCTCATGGCCTGCATGAGAGCGTCGTCATCTTGAAGTGCGAAGGTACGGTCGTCGCCGAGGGGCATGAGCAGTGTGATTGGCCTTTCCATGTCCTGTCCACCGTCATTAGCATTCGACCGTCGGGTTCATGCGGACTACGTACCTCGAACCAGAGTACGACATATACGTAACCCTCGAAATGGTCGCGAGCGATGGCATCGCTCCAGGCCTGCTTTCCTGTGGCAACCGCCTTTTTGCGATCGGCCTGGGTGTCCGGAGTCCATTCTTCCAACCGCCTCACTTCGTGCCCGAAGTGCCGACACCACATCTCTTGTGCACGAAGTAGTATCAGAGGAGCGCCGCTGGTCAAGGAGAACGTTCCCAGGCAGGTTTCCCATTCGGATGCAAGAACACACCACACCTGCGCCTGATCCATAGTCGAGCCTGCTTCGCGAACTAGTCGCTGGATCTGATCGTTTTCGCGGACATCGCATGCCTCCGCCTGGGGGAAGGTTATCTGCAATGTTGTGGGTAGCTTCCCGGGCTGCAGGTTGCGTCAGGTAAAGCTTACGATCCAGCCCGTGTGAGAACACACCTGGCACCAAGCAACCACTGTGAAGGTCCTCTCTCCGACAATGTTCGTCTCACGGCGGGTCTTCTGCAGCACGCATCAGCCGACCGCAGACCACGTAAGAAATATAAGACGTACTTTGCGCGGACGGGGTCCCTCATATGTCTCCGTGACACGTCGCTGGATCTCGTCTGCTCGCTTCTTGTCGTTCTGTCGACGTCGCTCAGCCGCTTCCGCGGCCTTCTGAGCGCGCGCGGCGCGACGTCCATCCTCCCGAGCGGAGGCCAGTGACGCTGTGATAGCTTCCTGCAACTCGCGGGCCTCTCGATCCTCTCGTGTCTCGTGGGCCGGGGTCGCGTGCTGAGTCGCTGCCACGCTGGGTTCAGGGGGAAGGCCCAACTCGTCGCGAATGACCTCGTTGATCGCGATCTGGAGGTCCCGGTCTATATCTTCCTGAGGCGGCGTCATCATTTGACCACAGCGTTGACACTACCACATTCTCAGTGAGCCTTCTCCGGCGATGTAGATCAAAGTTATCACCTGAGCGCGCCATAGACCCATATTGGAATCCGCGTATTGGATGAAAAGCCTAAACTTCTGTATGCCATCCAAGCGAGAGTCGCAATCTTTCTTGGAGCACCGGTGCGGAGGGCCTTTGAGGCGTTCAAGGCCGCGAGTCCACGCAACAATTCGCCGGTGTCGACTGTAGGCGCTCCCGTTTTCAAGGTCCAGGTATTCGATCACGGAGGGAAGGTACGGCTGGTACGTGTTATCGTATAGAGCAGAAGATGGACGTCCTCGAGGACGGGGCGGTCTCATGGTGATGCGTCGAAAGGAGAGGACGAAGGTGGTGGTCGCAAAGCGGCGGCCGTCGCGCCCGGGACAAAATTGCTACGCCCCTGCGTCATCAACATCTGAATCGCGAAAGAGACTCGTCTGCGCACATCTCCTCAAAACCAAGGTAAATTGTTGGGCGATCGACGCCATTGTGATATCGACTGTTCAGAACCAGGTCTCGCCGTACCGGCGCCGGACGAGACGTGGTAGTTCCTCCGTCTCGTCCGTCCGCTTGCGCTTCCTCGGCGTCAGCCCCATGAGGGCCTCGTCCAGGCTCTCAGCTACATAGTGTATTACAGCTGGTGCTACACCTCCCGTGTCCCCATCGCGCTGACCGGCGTACCTCAGCAGCTCTCTCGCAGCCCTCGTGGACATAGTGATGTCGTAGAAAGCGGGGATGGCTTCGTGCAGAACGCACGCGACCTGTATGCTTGTGAGACACTGTTCACGAGATGTCAATCTGACGTACCTCTTCGTCGACAGAGTGCGTCAGCTCGAGCTCCCCAAGGTCCAAAGGACGCGTCTTAAGGGCGTCGAAAGCACAGAGGGCGCGTCCGAAACCTGGGAGGGACGAGACAAATGCAAACTTGACGAGAAGGGTGTCGTACTTGGCGTCCACCTCGAAACCCGTGTGTGTGTTTACGAACGCCCACTCCTCTTCGGGCGCGAGCCAGATCTCTACGCGACTCCAGCCCTCTAAGTCGTGATCAAGGGGAGAATGGAAGCCCAGCCGAAGCTTGTTGTCGTCGCTGAAGCTGACGATGTGATGGACCGGGGGCTCCCCATCCTACACAACCGTTGAGGGCATGGGGCCACTGCACGAACGATTGACTCACCCGCTTCCACAGCATCACCCGGATGTGTCGCAGGGAAAAATCCTGTCGGTTGTCGTGTACTTCGGGATCCGCGCCAGGCCTCGGGAGACCCAGGTGCCGATCGATGTCCTCGAGCTCGAAACCCAGGAGAGGGCAGTCTTGCACACCCTGCACCCGCACGAGGTGGGTAGGTGTGTAGTCCGAAAGCTCTAACTCGGCCTCGGTGAGCTTGTGCACGCCCCAGTGGCCGGTCTGCAGGATCTCGAGGTTGGTGTGGATGTTGTGTCCGCCGCAAGCTTCGACAAACCACTCGATGTCTCGCAAAGCCACCTTCGCGACCTCCGGTGCAACGATGAAAGGTACCATGCGCCAGAGGGGAAGGTGGCCGTTCTACCTCTCGGGGGTGAGTCAGGAGAAGGGGCGCAGTTGATCATGCTCACCTTTGTCCACAGCACCACCTTCAGCAACATCTGCTTCCGCGCGGGGACGATCTCGAAATGACCTTGCATGTGAGGGAGACTGTGGTCAGCGGGGCGAGATGGGAGGAGGCCGAGCGGGAACGCGGACGCGGTCGGTCTAAATGAGGCAAGTCCGCAATTTTCCGCCCCTGCGCCAAAATATCTGCCATTCATCCTGGGCTGGATGACGATACTCCAGTACCGATCGCATTTTGGGGCATACATCCCGAACGTTCGTAGTTACGCTACATCTACATACGTCTGACTTCTGGGCCTGCATTTAGTGATCGCTTCTGCTGGCTCGATTACTACGAACGCATTTTGCGTGCCTTGCTTGACTTCGCCAAGCTCGCTCGATACTCCTCCGCTCTGCAAACCTAATGAGTTTGCGGTAGGCTGAGTGATGGGGGCATACTCACTCCCGCTGCATTATGACCTTGCTTGCCTCTCGTCGGGCTCGGGGTTCGCGCCCTTGAATCAAACCAGTGTCCGGGTTGGGAGGCGCCATCGCGACACCTGCGACTGTGTCTTTCTTCTTGGCCCGGCGAGGCCGTTTGGGTGCCGGTTTGTCGACGGATGAGGTCGAAGGTCCACGTGTGTGTTTGCCAGCCTGATTATTAGCATCTGACTTACCTTGGGTCGAGGAGGTCGTCTCGACATTCTGTTGGTGATTGACACACTCGGGGTCAGGCTCTGGCAAGAAGCATGTGAGCGTTCGGGCTGCGCACACAGCAAGCAGGAAACATACCAGGGGTCACGGAGACGGTGACAGGCGTGGCAGAGCGTCGTAAGGTGAGATCCGTCATGGCGTCGACCAAGGCCGGAGTGGTGGACGAGGCTTCAATCTGCCTCGGAGTGGCCCCTCGCGCCGGGCTGAAACAGCGTGGTCAGCAAGCGGAAGCAGACGCAGGTGCGCACGCGCACCTTGGTGTGTCTCGCACGGTCAGGGACCTCGCGTGCGGCGAGCGGGGCGGGGCGCTGAACGACGCAGATATTGGCGTCGCCACGCCTGCGTTTGGGGGCGCCACCGCTTGAGGGCTCGCAGATCGCGCCGGAGTCTCGGAAGGTGTTGATGGCCAGTCGGTGGAGGGCAAAGAAATCGCTGTGTTGTGCTGGCTGTCCCTGGCTGACCTGATCGAGCGCGACGAGGATGACGCCGCTGATGGACTGGAGGTCGTGCGATCTCCTCGCAGCGCTGGGGTAGTAGTACTTAGTTATGTTCGCCTCTGAACCCAAATTCATGGCTTACTTGCGAATACTCGGGCTACGATCGAGTCAATGTCGCCTTGTTCATCCACTGCAGATCATCAGACTCGGCACTCGTATGGGATACCAATGCGACGGCGCACCTTGTTTGCTCTGTTCGAGCCACGTCAGTGCCACTGCCTCCAATTCCTTCGGACTCACGCGCGTCGCCGTCTCAAGTGTTTGCAGCATGGATTCGCCGTCGCGGTTTTGGCCTATATGACAGCTAGGAGGGATGAGCGGGGAAGCAGCGCGAGTGGGCGAATGAGGACTACATGTAGGTGCGCCCTTCTCCGTATTCGTCCGGCCCTGCCACAGCCATGAATCCGCCCCATTTGAACACGCGGTGCATTGTCTTCATGTTGTTCTCACACCAGTCTGCGATATCAGTCGCGGAACTGGCTCATGTCAATGTGCTGCGCGAGGCATGGTCACCGCGGTTACTCACTAGCCGCCTTCATGCGTGTCTTCCTCATCGTGATCATCCGCCCCGCCATGCTGGTCCCGCCGCGCTTCGTTATACTGCCGAGCCATTTCTTCATACGGCGCGCGCTCTTCGTCGGTCATGGCGTCCCATATGGCTTTGCTCTTGTGACGAACGGCGCCCAGGTCGTAGAATGTTTTACCCTCTGCGTTCGTGACGACCTCGCCTTGCGGAGCATCGCCGCTCTTCTGGTACGCGTCGAGTCCACTGAGGTCGCGCCCCTTGGGACGAGGTAGAGCTGCAGGAGCAGGCAGTGCGGGTTTCTCCTTCCGACCGTGCCAGAGCTCGCGGAATCGGTCTTTTAGATTCTGACCACTACAGTCAGCGAAGGAAACAAGCCCACGGCGATGTAACACACCTTTCGGAGCAGCAGCATACGCGCCTTGTGCTGTTCGTCTGTCTCTGCCTCCCAGCGCACCAACGCCTCACGCCTCGCCTTCGTGTGCGCGGCCTTCTGGCGTCGCGCGAATTCCTCGTCCGTCTCGCCTGGATACGGGTTCGGAAACTGGGCACGGTACCGCGGTTCTACAAGCTCGGCCGCCGCGAGGTATCTGTTTTTGTGCTCGCGGTTGGAGACGATAGCCTGGACTTCGGGCGTGCGGAACTGCGCTCGCACCCACTCTCCTGCATTGTAGAATCGGGGAGGCGCACGCTTGGGGACCAGCGCCCTGGTTGGTTCGGGCGTGTCGGGCTGGGGCAGCTCGGGCTCACTCATTGCTGCGAGCGTCGTGGGGAGACGAAGACGGCGAGTGTTGGAAGTATGCTCGTGCGCAAGGCAAGTGCGCTCAGATTATTTGCGCAGATCTCCACCTGGAACGATGTCAGTGCAGACTGATTTCAGCAGGGAATGGTGAATATTACAGGCGTAGGCTATCGATATTACATCGGCTGTGATACAGGAATATATGCGATCGGGGGGACAGGTAGACGGGAGTAATGTTTTACAAATGTACGCACATAGTATTCCACGGCTTGCGCCTGCACGCGCGCAAAGTCCACCAAGTCCTCGTCTGACGATCCCACATCGACAACTGGCTCTGGACAATCCGGCCACCTTGCCAAGACTCGTGCGAAAGTCTTCAGGGTGCGCAATGACGAGGCCGCGTCAGGTCCGCCACCGACGGGCGGAGCCCATCGAAACACGAAGTCCTCCTCGCCGTCGGGCGGGATCACGGTGACAGCAGAACTCGGCGGACCCCAGATACCAGATACGAGAGCCTCGCGCTCCCACCGATGGATCTCCAGCCAGCTAGACTTGTGCACAAGCAGAGTGTCGAGAGCCATCACCTCCGCTCTGAAATTGATCTCGTGCGACTCCCACAACAGACGACGTCGGAGTGAGGAGTTCGCCGAGACCTGCTCAACAGTGAAGAAGTCTTCGCCCCACTGAACTGACTCATCTGCGCTGTACGAACGCAGTTGTGCCACTCGGGAAAACAACTTCCTCACGGCGTTCCGTTCACCCTGCCGCCTCTGCGCCCGTCGGAAGTCGGTCGGGGCACCCGACTGCTTGTGTGGGTGCGTCTTCATCGCGTAGTCGCCCCATAAGGCTGCCCGCCACTCAGCGATCGACATAGGGCCGTGCGCCAGAGACGGATCGAATAGGCGCGCCCGCAGGAAGCGACGAAGACGCACGAAGTTGTGCAGATACTGATGAGCCTTCTCGTCTGTCCGTGCCCGCTCAGGATGCGAGCAGTCAGGTGGGAGCACAGCGACAGAGGACACTGTATCGAGGAGGAATGGCGGGGGATAGAAGTACAACGCCGAACTGGCCGCGCGAGGAACAATGCCGACCGATCGCAAGGCGTTCTCCCAGGCACCGGCGATGTCATAAAAAGGAGACGGCACGTAACACTTTGACGGGTGAGGCGGTTCGGCAGTCGGCACGGGAGGATGCTCGGCGGGATTGGCAAGATCGGGAGCCACCAAGCCACCCGCTGGGCCAGGTGCTTTCCGACGATGGCGCGGGCGACGAGTTCGCTTCGCCCCTGGATGCGTCTTCACTGGATCGGCGGGAGACATGCGCAGGTGTGCGGCTTCGTGGGTGTCCTCGACTCGCTGACGTTTCGCGGCAGGGCCAGGCTCGGGAACAATGGGCACCNACTCGCTGACGTTTCGCGGCAGGGCCAGGCTCGGGAACAATGGGCACCTCCGCCAACGAGAGCGAAGCAAGGTGCGTCCCAGCCACATGCTTGGAGACGGTGAGGAGCATCGACTGTTGCCAATTGCCCGTAAGGTTCCCGACGCCAACGAGGGTCTGTGCGCGCTGGAAAATCGGGGGCTCCATGCGCCGCTGAGAAATGGAGGAGGGAAGCGCGCGGGGGTCGATGACTGCCCAGACCGGAAGCTCCGAAGTCAGGGGTTGCAGAAACCACGTAGGGAGCCCAACTCTCGTCGTGTTCATCGCGTCCGACCCTTCCGCGACGAATGTCCCCACCACCGGCAACACATCCATCGAATAGTCCTCCGAGCTCGATTTGCGAGGAACGACGATCTCGACGTACGTCTTCAGCCCCGCTAGCTCCAGGCAGATTCGCTGAACGTGGGCGGCCACAGCGATAGACACCGTCGGCGAGGCGGGAAGGTGCTGCATCCGGTCGACGACCTGGCGCAAGATCATCACTAGCATCTGTCCGTACTTGCGCACGTGTTCGTCCGGGTCCATCTCCTCGAATCCTGCGATGGCATGACGCGCCGCGCATACGAGCTCGCATCGTGTTTCTTCCTGGATGTACCCCAGGCCGTTGAAGCCTATACTCGGGTCGTCCTTCCAGTCGACGCTCGACGAGAGACTCCTCCACAGCACCTGCGGTATCTCAGGAGGAGATGCAGCCTTCGGGATACATGCTATGTGCCACATGCCGGGCGATAACCTCTGGGGCGTGCGCGAATACTCGTGAGCTCCCCACAAACCATCCGTGTAAGTCTCGACTACCATGCTCTCGACAGGGTACGGGGGGATGTAGTCCATGTTCGGTGAGGTGATCACCATGCGATCGAAGATATCGTGCGAGGCGACCTTGGCTTCGTGAGGCTTGCAGACGATGGGGACTACAACCACATGTGAGTTCGTATTAACACGGAGTTCCAGTGGCAATACTGACCGCGCGTATAGCGATTCACACGAAGAGTCGCAGGTGTGCGGGGACTGAGGGCGGATGACAAGACAGGAGACGCCTGGGCGGTGGTGTGTGGCAAAGGAGACGCGGGACTTGGTAGCGTGCGGGCGGGGGGAGTCGAGGGTGTGGGGCGAAGGTCCTGTCTACGCCGGCGGGTAAGTACTTCGCAACCATCACCGTTGCACGATACTTACATGGGGGGCGGCCATGTAATGGTTGTGGGCGAAGCAGTTGAGAGCCCACTCTGAGAGGGCTGTCTGTGGCTGCTGGTGAGTGCGTGCGCGAATAATGTCATGCGCATGATACTCACGACCCGGGGGAAGAGTCATTGGGCTGCGACGGCCCCGATCCGGATGATGTGCTCTGCGGAGGTGGGACGGATCGCTTCTTGAAGCGAAGGTTCTTCAACGCCAGCCTTACCAGAGCCCCCGCCTGTTCTTCGTCGGAGCTCCGAGCCTCCATAGTTGCTCTGTGGAAATGTATCAACATTACCCTGCCCGTTCCCAATGGCGTTCAAGTACCTTCTCGTCGCGCCGCGTGGAGGTATTGAATCCTATTCGAAATCGCACGCCGTGTCCGGCCTCGGAAACGTTTTGAGCCTCGCGGATGGTGCGTATGTTGAAGGCTTGCGACGTCGTGGGCCTTAGAGCCTTACGAACGTGCAAGTTGTCGTCTAGACCGCGAAATTCGGCAAGCTTTAGGAGCCACGCACGAATCTCAGCGGGTGTCGTCCTGGGTCTTGACGATGGCGTCGTGGCAGGCTCGAAGAGTGAGGATTGAGTTGACGCGGTACAGCGGGCAGCATAGGATGAGTGGACGACCTGTTTAGTGCCAACTTTCCCATCACGTGCGTTAGGCGGTGTCCATTGGCTCCCAGTTTGCCTCCGCATTCCTTTCCGGGCAGCCTGGACCTTGGATTTCAATCGCCGATCGATATCGATACTCGGATGCAAAATCAACGTTGAAGCCCCGATTACCCCGCATTACGCCATAGGTAAGAGAACAGCTGGACTCCGCTGCAAGGGACGAGGCGAGAATATCGCCAAGTCACCTCCTCCCTGTGTCCACCATCTATTGCGCCCCATGGCGGCAGCCTGCGCCTACTGTTTCGACATGTCGCTACGCCTCCACCTGTCTTCCTGATGTAAGGTCCTCCTCTGCTTGGCAGCTCAGAGCTGACACATTCGCCGCTACACCAGCCTCGAGCCTCGCCACACTGTTGCAAGAGCACGCCCGCGCTGGAGGATGCTGGCTCCGAAAGCCGCATTCTCGCCGGGACTTGCGATCAGGCACCTCTGCGACCGGCCTATGCTGCTCGTCGCGAGGTCCTCGCAAGCATCGCTGTGCCATCGACAAGTCATCTCGGTCAGACGCATTGCCTGCGCCCCGCATAAGACATCCCTCAAGACCCTACTGCTCATCAAGTCGGAAACCCGACAACACCTTCAATCCAGTGGCCCAGCGACCTTCAGGAGGCAGGCGGGGATATCGGGTTGGTTGGGCGAGGTTACTGGTTGGAGACAGGCTACGGTGAGCACCTCGGCCCCATCGTCAACATTTGGTTGATCCTCGCCGCACTAACGCTCAATGCCCAGCGGACGAAATCAATGGATATCGGCGACAGTACACCACAAGGCTTCAAGTGGGGACATCGCTTGGTCCCAGCCGTCACCAGGCTGCGCGGCGTCCGCTGACCCGACCGGATGTTGACGGTGGGCCAAGCAGAAATCGTCAACAATAGCTGGGAAGTGGTAAGTCGCTCTGCAGGTGCTTGAGAGCACAGACTCAATTACTATGCCTCAGAAACTCAGTGCTCGCATCGCGCGGGTTGCCCCGGAAGTAAAGCAAGAGGACAGCACGATAAGCTGGGACATCCCCACGGAGACTGGACTCGCTGGACGCACAGGCGACCGAGGTGGTTGTGTTGAACAGACTTCTGTGCTGTAAGTGAAGAAAACGAATGGTGTCTGCAAGTACGACACTGATATTGATCAATATGTAGCCAAACGGCGTACTTGCGAGAGAAGCGGGTTCACGGTACTATAATACACGCGTAGAGTCTATTGCATATGATCATTGACACATGGCTGGCGATTGGTTGGAGGAAGTGGAAAGGCAAGGACTCATAGCGCGCATAGTGCCCCCGTCCTGCGATTTTCAGGCGCCCCTGTATCTCTTGCCTCGTACCTTTATTGACCCCCGCCTGTGGCCCCTGGGGGAATATGCCCGGTTTTCTGTCAGTCAGCCGAAACGCTGCGAAGACGGTGAGGACGGCGGCGAACAAGCTCCTTTCGCCTCGCAAAAAGGGTGCTCGGGTCGATCCATCTCCCCAGCCTGTGGCTCCTCGCTCCCGTTACAACACGAGCAAAAAGGTCAAGCTCACAGACCCGCCGGCTGACCCGACCAGCCCTCCGACCCCAGATGTTACTACTTTTGACGAGGCTTCCTCGAGCACCAGACCAGGACTATCGCAGCCATATGTCCCGCCGTACGTCGAGGATGCGCCAGACGAGGGAGATGATGAAGGCGAGCCCGAGGGCAAGGCGCAGAGCAATGGGACGAAGTCTTCGGGCAAGGACAGGCACTTGGTGCGTGACTCATCGTTATTTTCCAAGCTGCATCTGATGCACAACCCCGTAGCCCTCCGTGGTGATGGGGGACTTCCTCGACAATCATGCGTCGAATGTGCAAGACTGGCTCGATGAACGTGAGGTCCCGCCCTCTGACACGCACGCATGCCCCGTATGCAAGAAGTTCCTCGCCAACGAGAAACCCTTTTTCCGCACGCTGTTCCAGTGTCAGGACTGCCCGATGTCGGTCATCGCCTGCCACGCTTGCGTCCTTCAAGACCATCTTTCTCGCCCATTCGATCGTATTCGGCGTTGGAGTCGCGAAGATGAATGTTGGGAGAAGGTGAGCATGGCGGACCTCGGCCATGTGGTTTACCTGGGACACGGCGGAGCATGTTGCCCGAGGATCCCCAAGCACATCGACGGCACCCCCGATCCTCAAACTCGCACGCGCATCATCACGGTCCTTCATGAACACGGACTCGTCGACATGCCATTCGTCTTTTGTATCTGCAAGAACGCTCTGCACGACCCCGGACAGCTCCTCGCCGCCGGTCTTTGGCCTGCTACGTGGGAAGAACCACACACAGCGACAACACTCACGACCTTGGAGACGTTCTATAACCTGAGTCTGCAGGCCCAGGTTAACGTCCACGATTATCTCGGCCACCTCAAACGGATGACAGATGGAGTGCTCACGGACCAGGTGAAGGTATGACGCCGGCAGCATGCACCTCGAGTGATCGCTAACATCGGCTGCAGGATCGGTATCGCGAATTGAGCCACTCGGTCCGTCAGTATTCTTTCGTGCGACTATGTCGGCGGCAAGGCGTTTCACCCTCGCGGGAGATGGAACCTCGTTCCCTGGCCGTGGAATGCCCAGCCTGCCCTCGCCCCAATGTCAACACTCGGGAGAACTTCTTCGAGCGTGCGAAGCGCTACCTGTACGTCGTCTCTGTCTTATCCCCTCGCGGGAGCTGACTTGAGCCTAGGCATGTCGACGCCCTCCGCGTGACCTTCGACGGCAACTTCCACTTCAACTTGAAATGGAAGAACACGGACGAGAATGACTTTCCCTTGACCAAAGGCGCTGGATACTTCGTGCACAAGGACGACATGGCCAAGTTCCTAAAGAAGGTGGGACAGAGGCCACCGAAGCAGAAGGAGGTATGTGTGTCATTCCACGGAAAGTCCTCCTCGCTCAAGCGCTCCACAGACGTCGACGTGCTCCAACTTTGGGGCGATGGACTACGGCAAGTACAAGGGACAAGTGAGCGGGATCGTCGCGGTAATGTGTCGGCATGGATTCACGCTGCTGGGCGGCGTGGTGGACCTGCACTTCGGAGAAAGGTACGTAGATACCGCGATGTCCTCCCTTCCCGTTTGACACCGTCTCCAGATTTGCATATGTAGATTTCGCCGTCGTGTCCGCGCTGCAGCCATACATCCCCTTGCCGCTGTGGGTCATGATCTACGACATCATGTGCCAGTACATCATTCGGTTTCGTATACGCATCGACGAGGAGTTCACACCCGATACAATCAAGGACCTGGAGTCGATCATGTCCACGGATTTTCCGGACATCATCGCAGGCGTGGGCAAGTACCACCTCTCCATGCACACTCAAGGCTGCCGCGAGAAGTTCTCGATGCATCACCTCCCATGCGCGTGCGTCGACGACGGAGAGACTTGTGAGCGGCTCTGGGGGGTTATCTCGGCCATGGCCCGGCGGACGAAGGAGATGTCGGCAGGACATCGCCACGATGTCCTCAATGACCTTTTCTATGACCAGAACGTCCGCAAGATGCACGAGATGGGTGAGTAGCACGCAGGGTCAACGGGCACACGCTTACAAAGATCTAGTATCCACACTGGTCTCCAAATTGCCCAAGGCGGAAGAGCATCTCGAGGAACTGTCTGAGTACTTAGGCACTCTAGAACAGTCGGTTCTCGCTCAATGCGGCAAGGAAACGTTGGATGAATGGAAGGCCACCGAAGCCGTGTGGAAGGAGCGCGTCGTTGACATCAAGAAGCACGCGGACCTCGTCAGTCCGTACGAGATGCCGAAAGAAATCGGTGAGTGCACGGCTGAGGGATGATCGGGACGGTGCGATGCTGAAACTCTTCCAGGGCTGACGGCGAAGCAAATTGAAGCCCAACTAGCCCAAGAGAACGAGACGAAAGGCGATCATCAGAGTGCGGGACTGGCAGGGCTGATTCATGATTGCATCGCCCTCGAGGAACATCGGTAATTGACCGCACCACCATTATGGACGACACCCTAACCTCCTCGCAGCGCCAAGGTATCGGCCAAAGTCGACGACTTCACGGGTAAGTCTGAGTCAGAACGCAGCGCCATTGCTGCGGAGATCGACGACATCTCGGCTCGCTCCAAGGAAGTTCAAGAGCGTTACAACACCTACTTGCAACCGGCAATCAACCTCGCCGTTCTCGCGGCCCAAGGGCAGAGCGTCTCTCGGACCTTTCCTCGTCGGGCTCCCATCATGGTGCCTTCGCTGGATAAAATCTCCAAGCCGCCCGCCGCGGAGCGTGCACATGCCGACGTCCCGAGTGAGTGTACGACAGTGTGCTAATGAGGATTGCGGTCAACTGAACGGTAGGCACAGTACCTGACCAGAGCGACTTCGCCGAGGGAGAAAGACCTGGGAGAACATCTCTCCCATCTGACGATGTGACGACGCAACCAGACGCGGAGCCGAAGAAACGGAAGCGTAACACGCCCGGCGCGGCGTTGCGCGCCACGTTGCATGCCCAGCTCGAAGAGACCGTGCTTCGTCTGCCATCCGACTTCGACGATGCCGTTTTGCGGCAACCCGCTATGGCCCAGGCGGTCAAGTACGAAAGGCAACTCCGAGAAGGCTTCGCACGCGATGCTCTGGATACGGTTCGCCTGCACATCACGACCCATGCCACGCTGACAGATCGCAAGAAGCAACACTCCGGGGTGACCGCCAACACCTCGATGGACAAGCGGCTGCAGAGGAAGAAGCAGGTATTAGAAGCCGCAGCGAACCGGTACAACACGCTGCGGGCGATCCTGCTCGTGCTAGGCATGCCTCCAGACGACAAGGAATTCCAGCCGCTTACTCGGGCGGATCTGAAGGCCTTCGCGATCATCACCGATGAGCAGATGTTAGGCGACAGCAGGCGGCGGCCCTCCTGGATCTGGGGGGACTTCTCGTTCATTGGCAAGGAGACGAACGGTGACATCGGGGCTTTCATGCTAGAAAGTGAGTCGGCAGTGACACTGATCGTCTGAACGCACTGACACTGAGACAGGTTTGCGCGTGCACTGGTTCCGGTACAGCGCCTTGGTCACGCGGTGGTCCGAGGAGGTCGACACGGAGCGCGAAGAGATGTTCCACACGGCGAAGGCTTACAAGCACGACATGGAGGTTTGGCGCAAGCGCGCCGAGGAACGGAAGTCATCTGGCAAGCTCGGTGCCGCGGCGTACGCTCGCAGGCGAGTATGTAGTATGGTTGGCTGGTCATCGCGCTGACGAAAGTCCAGGCAATTCGTTCGCTTCCGTCGCCTTTATGAGCTCGCCATCGAGAGCTTCCCCTATAGCATTCAAGAGGTACGTCAATTCGGCTGACATTCGCTGACGATGCTGATCGTTTTACAGGGGGTCGGGATGCCCGAGGGAAAGGCATTTGAGGTGAGTCCACTATCGCGAGTTCGAGGCAGTGGCTGAAAATTATACAGGATCTTGGGATCCCCAAGCCGGCGGGCGCGGCGACTAGGAACTGATGGTGATGTAGTACATAGATGTATCCGATGTTATAACAAGGTCATGTCAAGAGTGGTGCTGCGCCTGAAACGGGCTGCTGATGCGGGTAGGGGCATTCGTCAATGTAAGGTACCAGAAAGAGGGCAATTAGCAGGCCAGGTCGATGTGTCCACAGCGTCAGACGTCGGACTGAGCAGATTGCCAGGGATGGTGAGGCAGCAACAGGGTATCACTGGCGGATTCCTCCTGGGTGGTCTTTGTTTCAGGTACGCCATCCCCGGTCAAGACATACCTGTTTGTGACAAATGGACTGATATAGGTTGGGATCATGGAGATGTGTGCGCGAACGACGTAGGACCGACCCGCCCGACAGGGTTATGGGGCCCGTAGGCAGCACACGATATGGTCGGCGACGTAGGCCTCACTATGAAGGTACCTATTGCGAACGTACTACGGATAGCCGAACGTACAATGGATAGCCCGACATGTGGTGCTCTCACAAGCACGGGACGCGTTGGGCTACTGCTTCGATTCGGACGGCTTGTCTTGGATGTGCGCTGGAGCACTGCGGTATTGGGGGACTAGGACTACCGTACTGTGCCCTCCTTGCACACGCCGTGCGGGCCCGAAAGCTGCAAGACCGTGGATGAGGGCGCACTCGGTGACACTGATGACGGGGTGGGACGGGGATGAGATTGGCAGGTGAGCAATTGGTGGGGGACGAGCGGGCTACACTCGAGACGTCTTCTCACTCGGTCACTCGGTATAAGGCAGATACGCAGGGTTTTGATTGGGGCATTCGACAACAGATCGTTCACATACAGGCACTACTAACCTCGGGCGCAGGCAAGGTGAGCGGCTTGCTAGTGCCCACCGCGGGGGCGACGAGGCTCGTGGACGAGTACTTGATCGGACTTCCGCTGGGCGGGTGGTTCGCCGCGGCAGGTGACCAACGCACTGAAACGTGAGAGGATCAGCACAACGTCGCGAGCGAGGGAGAAGGACTCACAAGCCAGCCGCGATGCGTGCGAGCGTGGCATCTGCCATGTCGAAGTCAGCGTACCCCTGGAACGCAGCCGTGGCGCGGAAAACCAAGACGTTCGCGGTGTCCTCCGGGAGCTGGCCAGTGCGAGGGTCGAAGGGGAAGTGGACGACGAAGGTTTTCTTGGAGCGTTGCATCTTGACTACGAGGTAATCGGTCGGGGCGGGGGTACAGAAGACCGACCCGACGTTGGGGATTTGGAGACCGCGGCCCATAGCGAAAGAATGCATGGGCACGCGACGTATGAGGGGTGTGCCGTTGTGGCCAAAGTATAAGGCGTTAACGAAGCGCATCTGTGGTAATGAATGAGCGGCCGCGCGAGTGTCAGTGGCTACGAGTACTCACGATGTCGGCCATGGTCGAACGTCCTGAGATGCGAGCAGCGAGAGAGACGCAAGGAAATTAAATTGGCGTAGATCTGCGGGGTGGATCGTGATCGAGGATGAGTGTTAGAGTTGTCGTCGTCGTCCGTTTTGCCGAGCGCTGAGAGACTCACCGTAAAGTCGGGACGTGCCTGACGTCCCTGACGGCGGGACCCGAGGCGGAGGTACCGCCGGCCCGAAAACGTCGGAACATCTGGAGCGCCCATGGGGCGCATTCACATACCACGACCACCATGAATGCGGCTCTAGGATACTCTCCGCGATCCCCTGCTACATCATCAGCTGAACATATCGCGCGCTATTCTCTCCCACAAATGTCGTCTCAGGCTCGAACACCGTACAGGATGGCCGAAGGTGCCGATAGCAGGCGCAAACACGCGCCACCCGCAGGAGGCAGGAGGAACGGCGGTACGGTGAGGATTAGGCGGTTCGGATGTAGGAGGCTGGGACGTGGTTTGAGGAGGAGGGAAATGAGATGAGATTAGGTGAGTAAGCCCACATCTCCGTGTCACCATCCACTCGCGGGCGCGACGAAGTGTCCGCCAGATGTGCTCTTGTACAGGGCATGGTCATGATGAACCCGCATGGCCGCCCAGTGAAGCAGGAGTACTGCCATGCGGCGGGACGATCACGCCCCAGGTTCTGGTGAGACTGCAAGGTGATCACCAGAACTTGGCCAGGTGGGGAGGTGGAAACACTGCACGTCTGGCGGACTGAAGCAGCTCTTTGGGGTCGTTGCATGGCCCTCGCCACCGCTGCAATGGGAGGTGTGCGAGGTATGTACGCGACGCGTCGGTTCCGCAGTGAATGCCAGGCGTGCGAGGCATTTACTCTACGCCCGGGTTGCGCACCATGACCGCGGGCCTGCAGCGCGAGGGCGAGACGATGACATATGGGGAATGACTAAACCCCAGGAGACGATAAGATACGGGGCAGGCGCTGGAGCGATAGCGTCAGATGGGGCGACTCCCCCCGGCGCTTGTTCTGCGGCAGCAGGTTCGAGCCCGCACACGGCTGCGACGAGGTCGATCATGAGGGGCTCACTGTGCGTGCCGTCTGGGGTACAGTATGGTGCGGGATCGCGGCTGGAACCTGCACCAGAAAAAGGTTTTTTTTTGTGTGGCCAGGGGCTGTGGAAATGGCGAAATGGCGTTAGGCGGGGGCATTGCAATGTCCCGCGGTTTGGGAGCGGGGACGTTGTAATGATCATTGTAATTACTACCTTCGCCGAGAGCCTTACTCACACCTGTATTACCTGTAGGTTCGCCGAGAACGACAATACATGATTACCCGCCGCCCCTCGCCGAGATATTCATCGGAATTCAGGCCACCGATCTGACGTCGGAGCAGTCGGCGGAGGTTGTCATTATATCTTGCTGCCATAAAGATGAGAGTACAGCGTACACTCGCCAGAAAGACCGTGAGACTCGGTAATTCACTCCTAGTGCTTACTGCTAAGTAATACTTAGTCGACGCAGAGTCTAGAGTACCTCGCCGAACCTACTCCCGTCCGGTCTGCCACCATAGACTGTCGGCGAAGTGTTGGTGAAGTTCGCGCTCATATTCCATCCAACGTCGCCGATGACCAGACCAGAAGTCCTAGTCTTCGCCCTGTCACTGTTGGTGCTCCTCCGGTCCCTCGCCGACGAGGATGCGCGATCGTATTGAGACCCTCGAGGCTCGCCATTCGTCTCGCCGATACGAGGCTGTCCACGTCGCCGTTGCTCCTTGAAAATTTGAATTGGAAGATCAGATCATGGCGGTGATAAGTATATATTCGCCGAACTAGAGGATATCTGCAAATCTCGCCGACGAAGACCTGCCGGAGATAGTAAGGGCCACGCTGTCCCGCAACTTGAAGGAGGTCAAACACATACAAAACAACGGACATACTCCATCGGCGTGTCTTGTAGAAGGGCCGACTCGGTCTCCGCTGGTAAACAGTAGAACATCATACCTTACAGGCTGTTGACCAGCTACGCATATTGGCGGCGGTGTGCCACCTTCGCCAGCCGCCATTCGACGAGTGTGAAGACTGACCTGAATCCGAGGTGTTCTTTAGCGTACAGGCTTGGGCAGACATCGAGTGACTGGCGAACCTGCCATCCTGGGAATGAGAGGTGTCAGCCTGAGGTAACCGAAGAACTGGTTGCAACTCGAGTACTCACCGAACAGCCTGAGTCCGACAAGCTCCACCAACGACCAGCCGACCAGAGGAGCAAGCCAAAGCACCTGGTCGGCCGACCAGGAGCGCAAGGTAATGCACTTGGCCCGGCTGACCGACTCGGAGAGGGTAAGCTATGCGAGACAACCGGCCGACAAGCAACGCAAGTTAGAGGATGCGACCAGCCGGCAAGGAAAGCAAGCTATGGAGCGCGACCAGCCGACAAGGAACTCAAGCTACGGGACGCGACCAGCCGCCAAGGAGGCCAAGCTACTGGACGTCGTCGGCCGAGCAAAGGCAGGAGCTACTATCTGCGCCAACCGGTACGTCGTCAGTTCAATGTGAGAGGCCCGAGAATGCAAGCGCCTACCTTCGCCGATCAAACGTTGTCCCCGACGACGAGGACCCCCGCCGGCAACCTCGCAGTGTCCTCTGCACTCCTCCTCTCCTCAATCGCCGGAATCGCCATAGCTCGCCTCGGTATCGGTATCGACCCAGCCTGTCTCACCGGCACGTCCATTGCCGCTACCCCTAGGGGGTGGCACCGGCCGACCAGCCATCCTGGACATTGATCCTCATCCGCCGGTGTCCGCTGGCTTGAAACCCAGCCAGTTTGTAACAGTCGCTGTACAGTAAGTCCAGTATATATACATGTCACTATGTGGAGTAACTCTTCCTGTGTATAAGTACACCGATCTATCTGTTCACTAATGAACGGCATGATCAGGAGTAAGGAGATGGCACTCCAGTCCAGGAGTGGATCTGCAGTTCAGAGCACCAGCCTGGGACTGGGTTCACGGGGCATCGGAGCTTTCACCGACTCACCAACTCCAATTTTGTCGGGTCTTGGCGGACGGTGCGACCGCCGCCGTTGCTACCCAGGGCATCGATGGCAATCTCGGTTTGGGAGTGCCTGGGTATGTCGTTTCAAAACTCTGTACTGCCTTCGGCGTTGGACCTAACGCAGGGATTCCATAGCTGGCGGACGCCGTGGTCCTTGGCGGGAAAGAAGGATAGAGCGGTATGCAGTATCATGGTTTCTTGATTCGTCTGTGTCTCATCAAGTCTTCGCACAGACGTTCTTTGATGTGTTGAACTACGGACCTGGGTCTGTGCCCAAAGTACGTCGTATAACCATACCATATGTTTGTGATAACCCTCACACTGCACAGCCCATGTGCGCAACGTTGCGATTACTCCCACCAAATGAGTACGAGCTGTCTCGTGCAAATCCCAGAGTGTGAGTATTCCGGTTGCTACAGCTCTCCCTATACGCTAATTTCATATGCAGACAGAGCTTCCTCTACTATGGTATTGGAGCCCCTTGTGGGTTCCTTGGGATATTCGAGAAGATTGTCATCCCGGAGTATACACCGCGGTTGTATATCTTCCCTGACGTCGAACGACAGCATACGTTTCGTTGGTGGACTATGCAGCTACTGTCCATAACCCTGCTGGAACCCATGGTCCAATGCCCCAACTACGCCAGCACAGACCCGCTTAAGTGGTTTCCGAAGCGCATTACGTTGGGAGACATGTCGGAAACGGGGTCCCCCCTTGGTATCCGCACCCTCTTCGACTCCGGTCAGTCCCTTCGGCATTGTCTGCTCGGAGATGAGCTGACGAACACGACATGACGACTTGGTCTACAGGTGCAACATGCTCCGTCTTGCCGAGAGCCGTCCGGCAAGCAATTTGGACGGAGTGGTTCGCCAACGACGCGCAGTCCTACCCATGGAACGAGCCCTTTTTGCGCCACAACCGCGACTTCTCCGCACATGACGTCTTGTTCGAATTTCAAGACTCCGCCGGAAGAGTCGAAACCTTGAGGTGCAGCGCTCAAGAGTTTCTCAGCAGCCCATGGGTCCCACTTGACGGATCACCCGGCACGTTGGCCTGCTTCGCGGAGCCTGATCATGACGATGATGAGGGTCCCTACATCCTGGGCGCGGTGAGCATGTTTTGCTACTACTTAGTTCCGGCCTGTGGCTGATCATATGGCCGCCCTTTCATAGAACTTCTTTTGGACCAGTATCGTGAGGCTCGACGCGACGCACCGCGGGGACCGACCAGTGCCCGGTCAGGCCGCGCCCTACATGCAATTCGCACCACAGAGAATCTTGTCTGATGGTTACAAGCTCGCCGGTCCGTGGGAGCTAGAGATCCACGCCGACCTGCCTCCTGACATGCAGGCCGTCCTCCGCGAACAACCCGAGTTGCAAGCATGACCGCGCAGATATATTGCGACTCATCCCGTCTGTTCTTCAAGGAGTAGGAACTAGTAGACACCCTGCTACCCGCATGTATTCAGATTTCCCCTTCTTCCATGTTTCTGTACCAGCAATCATGCCGCCGCTTACCTGCACCGGATAGCTCAGCAGATGAGTTTGTCTTCTGTCCACTCGCGTTTGCGTCCAGTTGTGTCGAGGAGCACACGACGCCAGCGACGACAGATGTGGCCCAGGCGTAGACTTTGCCGCTCCTGTCACGCATAAGTGAATATGTGGGAGAGCCCTTCGTCCGGGAGGCGAAGAACGGGCGCGACGAGGTTGTGTATGGCGACGAGAGCTCGCAAACAATGCCGGCATTCCTCTATCTTGGCCATGGTCCACGAGCGCATTTCGGTGTCGGACAAACCGGAAAGGATGGTGCGGTCGGCATCGGGGAGAATCGACGCAAGTTCAGGAAATGATGGGTGGTCCTTAGCGACTGAAGCCATCTGAGTCTGGTACGTTGTAGTGTAAGTTGAAAAGGCAGCTTACGCGAAAGATAGGGTATGCACTCACGTACTCAATTCGTCGCCAAGTTTTGAAGTGGGGTGAACACCTGAACACACACAACGCAGACGGCAACACAGTCACTAATGTTAGTTGATAGGGTAGGTAGCTGGATAGTCAAAGTCTGAACAACTTAGAGCCTCAGGAGGTTAATTACCCCGGTCGGTGCCGGGCGGGGCCTCAACATCAAAGCCCCCTTCCTTCGAAACTTCAATACAGTCAGTAATCTCGCGGCATCATTGTACCTACGTTGCTATGTACTTGAGTATGTCAAGCAGTGAGGACAACTTATGTACATCCAATATCATGTACGCCACTGAATCGCCTGCAGTCTACGAGACATTGGAGTCGGCGTGTACATCAAGGATCTTAGGTCAAGCCATACGGTATGCACAGGACGTAAGCACAGGATCCCTGAGTCCGGCGAGCCCGTCCTCGACCTAGTCCTCGCCCTTCCTCGACCTAGTACACGCCCTTCCTCTTGAACCCGCTGAAAATTACAGGCCCGTCTACCACTACACGGAGGGCCTGCAAAGGGCTCTCATTAATAGATGGTGGGATAGCGTCCGGAGACACGATGAGGAATGGCCTTTTGTCGTCGCATAGGTCGTCCTTCTCGTCGAATTCCAGGTACGTCAAACGACTGCCGAAGAGCGACGCACGAGGTCCGATGGCTGACTGAATCTGCGCACAGCGCATGAAAAGTTGCCTGGTTGCCTCATCCGGTGGGAGCGTGCCATCTTGAGCCTGTGACATCGAGTACCAGAAGTCTAAGAAGCCAAGAGTAAGTTCTTTTAGGCAAGGACAGACCAGCCCCTGTGCAGCGATGCCGTCTGCGGGTCGTAAAACGTTGAGGGCCGCTTCGGTTTCCGCGCCGCGAATTACCAGAGATGTGATATGCTGCGAGGCACAAAGAAGCAAGCACAGGCCCTGTTCTTCACGAGCATAAGATTTCGTCGAAGTCCATCTCAGCTCTGTCACCGTAGCTCTGGTTCGCAGAGCATCAGCCAGTGCTTCAAAGTCCTCTCCCATGATGCAGTACTCGATGTAAAGGCGTTCGTCCCCTTCGGCGTAACATTGCAGCACGGTGCAATCACGAAACGTTACGGCTACACAATCAACTCCTGCGAGGACTGTGTTCATCAACGAAGTCGGTCGCAGCCACTTCGTGAGACCGCAAGGCGGTGAATTGTAGTGATAGTGATTGCTCTGGACGCGGACATGAGCAATGGACGGGGAGATCAGGTATGTCATGATGGCCGATATCTGAGATAGCCCGTCCTTTATACTGAATGATTGTAGCGCGGGAAGGGTGACTGCAAGCTCTTCCGGAGATGTGGTGCCGTACTCGCGGCCTGGGTCCGGCAACGCAGTGACGAGCTCGAGACTGGCGAGTCCCTCACATCTCGCAAGCGCAGGCAGGAAGTTGTCCATGTTCGCCTCGGGATTGTCGTGGTCGGACATACGATCTCTGTAAAGGCGTACACGTCTGAGAGAAGGGACGGCAACTTTCTCCATGAGGCATGCAGGGAGCTCGGCGTGTCTGAGGC